>NIVC01004621.1:0-40375 GCA_002269645.1 Macrostomum lignano
GTCCGCAGCATGTAGGCTCCGCCGGACCGTGCCATAGGACACCCCAGTAGCAACTGACAGCTTGCGCACGCTGTAGTCCGGATTGTCCTCAAGGGCTTGGAGAACGGCATCGCCATCAGCAGCAGGGGGTCGGCCTGACCTCGGCTTGTCTTTCAGCTCATAGTTCTCCTCTGCAAAGCGAGAGAACCAGTCGTACACCGACGACTTGGAGGGTGCATGTGGGCCCATCAGCTGCAACAACTCGCGATGTGCCTCTGCTGCGTTGCGTCCCGCATGAAAGTGGTTGAGCAGAATTGCTCGCCATTCAGTTCTTGGCAGTTCCATTGGATGCGTTTGCTGGCTTAAGTAGGCAGGGTCTGAGAAACTGAGCAATATTAAGCTAAAGAGTGATGATAAGGCTGGCCAACAGCATAGTAGATGGTTGCTGCTTTTAAGCTTTTCCATAGACAAAAATTAACTAAAAGTTCGATTCTAAAAAATTCCGGAAACTTTTGGCTCACCCTAATAAAAGCACGGATCAGGCTAAGTGGTCCTCGTGGGATCACCCACTTCCATGCTCGCTCCCTTGGTGAGCAGGGTTTGAGAGGCACTACGATCGGATCGCCAGCAACGAGTCCGGACTGATCCATCGTCTCCGACAGGAGGAATCAGAACTGGCGCGCGACGCATCTGCTCAGAAACTTCGTTAACTCAAGGACGGCCTGAATGTGCGCCTCTTCCGCGCTTGATATTTGATAACAAATATCAAATCAGACACGACACAGGCTAGTTAACAATAATTATACGTACCACAGTATTAAATTCAAGGACGACTGAAGTAATGTGTATACTTATCTGTACTTAAGTAGTCCTTGATTAAATTCAGTTCACGAAATTAAAATTAACCTATTCCACAGTTCATAGTGTCGCCATAATGCCAATATAATCGAAAACCATTGGTGTTTAAATTGGAACATGTGGTACATCCAGGATGCTACATTCATATATGTACACGCGTGTTACATTATTTGAAAATTCTAAAAACAGTTCCGTAACTTTATAGTACACATTGTATGCAACTTTCTACTTAGTTGGAAGAGAAAGGTAGAGGCTACTAATCTCGTAAGGTATAATCTTCAAACACAAAATTGAGGTTAAAAATAGATAACGTTTTGGTGCTTGATGTTTAACAATAAATTTCAGTCAGTGACTTCAAAATTTGTTCGAACTTGTTTTAATGAAACTGTTTTTATCAATTTCTGTGGAGACGATATCCAATTTAATTTCACTATTTTGCGATAACGAAAAAATATTGTCAGTAATAGTGGCAACAACTTATACATAAATATTCAGATACCAATAGCTAGGCCACGACAAAAGCTCACGTTAACTTAGCACCCTTCTGAGTCTGAGTCGAAGTCTAGCTGAATACTAAATAACTATACTACAACCTCAGCCTCATCCCACTAACAATTTGTTAGGTTAGACCTAACAGTTTGTTAGTTGGGCTTAATTTCTTTTTTTGCTATAGCAAATTGTCAATTGCTGTTTTAACATGCCATAAAGTTGCAGAATGTAAACAATATTGATTGATGACTTCACTTTATTTGTGTCACTAAGGCCAGGACATTTGTTCAGCGATGGCTTCTGAAAGTGGGTTGACAGCTTGTGTTAGTATTGGTAAGTTATGTAACAATATTTATTAAATTTGTGCCTATTAAATATTTGTTTAAATAAATGAGTAGTGTTGCAAAAGTAGGCAAATTTTCAAAAAATGTAAGCTATCTGAACAAATATGCTTAAGTACTTAGTCTTAAGCTTCTAGATTGTTAAAGTTTTTAACTAGATATTACATAATTAAGCACTTTATTACATTTAATTTTGCTTACTTATTATAAATACTAAATCAATAAAGCAACAAAAAGTGTTGATAGGACTATTTTAAGAACAAAATTACAGCATTATCTATAGACATCCAAAAATATTCAGTATACTGAAATAAGTTGCTTAGCAAGTATGATTTCTTTTTAAAAAACATCAATATTTATCTATCATATTTCAAATACATTTTTTCAGTTCCCTACAAGCTGAAGGAAGAAATCAAGTATCAACTAAATGATAAAGAGTTTTCAAAATTGTGTCAAAAAATTGATGCCAAGAAAGATGATTTGCAGCTGTTACTTCAAAATCAAAGTAATGGCAACTTCAACTTGGTGACAGTGACTCAAAAACAAGTTTCTGATAGTTCCAACACTGACAGTGACTCATCAGATGATGAAGATTGTCTCAAAGGCTTTCCTGAAATTGAATTGAAAATATCAATTGTGGATTTCTCTTCTGACCATTTACAACATTTTAAGGATTTTGTTTGTCAACAAACTGGTGGTTTAATTGAATTGATAACAAAAAGTGTAAAAGTTCAAAATGACATTGCCTTCAGCATTTTGTTTGAAGAAGAATATTACAAGTCCCTGTTGAAGAATGCTAAGAAGCTGCAGTAAGTGTTTTTCTTGCATTTAATCCAATTGCTCATCAATTTTTTATGTTGCATTTTATTTAGTTTTTGTATTGCTAAATGCACTTTTTAATATGGCTTAAAAAGTTGAGTTTTCAGTTATAACTTACCATTTTCAAAATTCATTTGCCTTTAATAAGTGCATGGACTACCAAAATGGCGACAAAGTCACTTGCTGGCGCTACTAATAATTACACCAGTAGAACTGTCAAAAGCACAGCTGCTACTGACACTTGTGCCGATACAACTGCAGCGAAGTCAGCTGCTACTACTGACAATTTTGACGACACGATTTCTGCAAAGTCAGCTGCAACTGACACTGATGCCGATACAACTGCAGCAAAGTCAGCTGCAACTGACACTGATGCCGATACAACTGCGGCGAAGTCAGCTGCTACTACTGACAATTTTGACGACACGATTTCTGCAAAGTCAGCTGCAACTGACACTGATGCCGATACAACTGCAGCAAAGTCAGCTGCAACTGACACTGATGCCGATACAACTGCGGCGAAGTCAGCTGCAACTGACACTGATGCCGATACAACTGCAGCGAAGTCAGCTGCAACTGACACTGATGCCGATACAACTGCAGCGAAGTCAGCTGCAACTGACACTGATGCCGATACAACTGCAGCGAAGTCAGCTGCAACTGACACTGATGCCGATACAACTGCAGCGAAGTCAGCTGCAACTGACACTGATGCCGATACAACTGCAGCGAAGTCAGCTGCAACTGACACTGATGCCGATACAACTGCAGCGAAGTCAGCTGCAACTGACACTGATGCCGATACAACTGCAGCAAAGACTGCTTTCGGTAGACACACTGAAATGGATGCATCAGTATTACCAGAGGTGAGTTGAAGTTAAGAGAAGTTCTAGAAGTTGAGTTGAAGTTCTAGATTTTTTATTTTTGTACCCTTTGAATTCATTAACTTCTAACTCTGGTTCTAAGCCTTTTTGTAACCTCTTCCATAAATTTCTTCCCAAGTGCCAAGACACTCTAAAGCTTGAACTCTAATTCGCCTAGAATTAAAGCGTAACTTCACTTTCTGCAAGCTATGTTATCAAGTTTTTCACGTTTTCTATGAATTATTTCTTATAAATATTAACAAGCCTTTGTATTTCCTTGGCGGGTTGTCTTGGTAGCTATATAACTTTACTGCCCAAGCGTAATACGGGAGTACGACGTTTGCTTGCGGGAAGTTTGCTTGCAGGAATTTTGCTTGCGGAAATTTGCTTGCCGAAGTCTGCTTGCTGAACTTTGCTTGCCGAACTTTGCTTGCCGAACTTTGCTTGCCGAACTTTTTGCTTGCTGAACTTTGCTTGCCGAACTTTGCTTGCGAAACTTTGCCTGCCGAACTTTGCCTGCCGAACTTTGCTTGCCGAACTTTGCTTGCCGAACTTTGCTAGCGGAATTTTGCTTGCCGAACTTTGCTTGCCGAAATTTGCTTGCCGAAGTTTGCTTGCCGAACTTTGTTAGCGGAATTTTGCTTGCCGAGGTTTGCCAGCCAAAGTTTTCTTGCGGAACCTTAAAAATCTATTTTTGAGCTCTTGTATTTCTAATTTTTATTTTCTAAGATTCGTGGAAGTCGCCTATAGTGTTATTATTTTGTATGAGGATATGGCGTATTTGAAAAGCCCTAACGCAGAAATGGAATAATTTAGTTTTTACTGGGAATATGTTTTCAACAAAAAAATGGACACAATTTTGAACAATACACATATCGAATGATTTAGGCACCGAAATGTACATAATAATTTTTTTGCAATTGACTGTACCACCGATCTGTGAATTGCTACATATCATGACTCGTTAGGATACCCTAATACCTTAATACCCTAATTATCAGTTCGACGCTGATAAGAATCCACTTGCAAAGCATCTGTAGTAAGTAATAATTGACTGACCAACTTCTCAAGCAATCAAAACAAGCAAGCAAACAAGAAAATAATTCGGCAAGTTAAAACCTCTTAATTGTGATTGCGAATTTCTAGGAAGCAGACATCAAAATTCCACAAGCAAAGTTCGGCAAGCAAAATTCCTGTAAGCAAAATTTCTGCAAGCAAAGTTCGGCAAGCAAAGTTCGGCAAGCAAAGTTCGGCAAGCAAAAGTCCCGCAAGCAAACTTCTCGCAAGCAAATTTCATAGACCCGCGTAATACATTGAATATTCTTTCTTTAAATTGCAAAATGCTTTATTATTCACTAAGTCTGGTCCGAGCGATTTAGTAGCAGTGAACTAAAGTTTCCCGCCAAGGCTGCTTTACTTCACTTACTCGTACACTTCACTTACTTCACTTCACTTCACTTCACTTCACTTTTACTTTACTTACTTCACTTACACTTTCACTTTTCTCTAACAAAACTGCCCTCATTTAATAGATCACTAGCATCACGCATTCAGTAGATCTTCTCTCTCTACAAACACTCAGCTTGGCTCAATGATATGATAACATAACTTCTATGATAACAACATCCCAGTGGCCAGGCGTGGCGGAGTCGGGAGTGAGGGGGCATTGCCTTCCCAAAGTTTCAATGGCATCAATAATTACGAGTATATTATAGCATTTAGTTGTTATTATCCATTTAGTCTTCTCTATCCAAAAAGCATCAGCTTGTGCTTGCGTTGCCCCCTTCTTGTGAAGGACAATTTGTCTTCTGCTATGCTGACCAGTGGCTCATACAATTAGGTTCTAAGCACTGTTAACTTTCTAGTCTGACAGGAATCTTCAAGAAAAATTGATCGTGGTTAATTAGTATTGGCCTTTTTAGTTATAAATAATCTAATTCTGTTGCTGGTTACTGGGCAGGCAACTGCATGGTCCTTTCAATAACTGAGATTGTGTCATTTTCAGAGCTTTACTTCACTTACACATTTACAAGTACATGCAGCATATTTTGTTGTTAGCTCATATTGCCAGCTAACTTTAGCAGGAAATAGCCGTTATGAGAACATTTAGTGTGAAAGAACTGCGCATATTGACAGCTTTGTTTGATTTCACAGTTGGAACCTTTACAAAGAAACCCTGTATAATCTCAATTTTCTCTGGGTGCAAAAAATTAAATAGCTAGCTACATACATATGTATTACATACTTAAAAGTTACATTCCATTTTAACATTTCAGTTCCTCCCAGCAGTTTTTTTTAGTAAATCAGAGCTCCAAAACTTGACAGTAGAAGACCAAAAGAAATACGTAAGTATCGCCGCAAAGTCTTCAAAACTCGTGTAAGTTCAGTTTTCTTTAAAAATTAAAGTAAATACCACAAAACTTTTTAGGTTCAGTACGAGTTTCGGCTTTGTCTGCCTGATCTATTCAGCTATTTAGAAAAGTATCAGTTTCGTAATATTTATCGCAATTCAAGCCTTCGTAAAAAAGTGGCAGAACTAGCAATGTGTCATATATTAAAGAACATGCATGGTTTCACTGTTTCTCTGGTGCTCAGTAACGAGAAGTTAAACAGATTGTACCAAGAAATCCCGAATAAAGTGGACGGCTCCAACTACTACTGCTTGCCCGCATGGCAAGTTTATATTCGATCAGATGCAGCTGAGCATATTTCATATCAGTTTAATATTAGTGAGTGCGGTGAGATGATCGATCTATTTCATTGTGAAGAGTATCGAAAATTGACAAATCAATTTGGCTTTTTTGAAAGCCTAAAGCAGGTCAGCATCAAAAGCCTTTTAACTGAAGGACTAAATGATATAGTCAAGGAAAAGCTATTGCGAAAAATCCGCGAAACAAAGTGTCGCAAACTTCACAAAGACTGCTTTCTTCAGTTTGCTATCTTTGGTCGCTATGAGACCTTGAAAAGGCTGCCTGATGCCCGCTCCTTAACAGCTCTAATGTTTAGTTTCTGTTATGAGTGTTTTGAAAATACTGAAATCGTCGATTCTATTCCATCGATTTATATTCATTTCATCACCAAGTTTTTGAAGCCATTGCTGGAAAAAGCCGATTTCTCAGTGCAGAAACAATTTTCTAATGATTTTATCGCTTGTGTCAGTTTCTTCATTCTAAACCCACAAATAACACAATTTTATCCGTTTTCTGCTGATGGAAAGGCTCTTGCTGGTATTTTATTTGTCCGGATTATGTCAATCATACGGCAGCCTGACGCTGATATACAGTTGGAACGAAAAGTTGCAGATTTGTTTCTTAATTTTATTAATGATCCTATAATTCCGGAACTTGACGATGATTTCCTTAAGTGCTTGGATCATGCTGGTTGCATTGACACGATTTTTGCAATTTATCGAAAAGCTTCATCTAGGACTGGTAAATGCAATACGTCGTTCCTTAAGCTTCTTGATAAGCTGAGGTGTCCAAAAAGATTAGACTTAAGATTTATTCCAGTGGTTACTGACTGTCTTATGAGAAGCAAGAACCATGCTAATGACGAAATGATGATTGAGTTTTGCTACATTGCTCACAAAAACGGTTTCGATTTGAACGACTGTGAAGCGTCATTGGCTTTGTATATTGCGTCGAACGACAAAGAAAGCTGCAGTCGAAAAGCAAAAGAGTTTTTGAACAGCGCCGAAAGCACACAAGGATTAGATCCTAGTGTGTTGTCGTTCATCAAGAAAGTTCTAAGAGAACGGGCAATATCTGGCGCACTCGAAAGCCTGAAATGCGATAAAGGACTAACTGTGCCAGAAATTCTTAAATCAGCCAGAATAATATTACCAGCCGATAATTCTGAAGACGCTAATGCTGATAAAATTGAGACAATTAGAGCCGCTTTCTTAAAGTCTCTAGAGAACTATCCTGCGGAGGATGAACTTTGCAGTGCTGCAGCATTTGCTGAGCTTCTCAGAATTACCTGTCTAGAACAAAAAGATGCTTTTGCGTGGCAACTGGTGAAGAAAATTCTCGAGAAAAAATCTCGCTTTCGATCCGAGTTTGTGAGAAAATTCAACACATTGCCCATCAATACTCATCTAAAAGAGACTTCGGGGCAAATGAAGGGCCAATCGCATGAAATTTTGTCTACATACCTTCTTGCTTGCGAAGAAGAAAGCAACAAATTGCCACAAGAAGCTATTGAAGACTTGTTACTGGATTGTTCGGAATCTAAACACAAAGATTTCAAAGACGCCTGTCTAGTTGCGTATGAAAATGTGCTACGAAACCAACGGTTGTGTGGAAACGTATTAGAATCAGCTTTTTCAACGTCTAATCCAGAACTTTTAAATGCCGCAGTTAAAATATGTGCTGAGTGTCTTCGGCACAGCTGCAGTGAACGCAGCGAGATCGTAGTAGAATACTTTCTGCAAAAAGATGTCCTAAAGTCGAAGAATCATCAGCCAAATAGGTAAGTTTTGTTTTGATGCAGCTGAAAACAGAAAAAATATTATCATACATAGGGTACTCGTAGCTATAGTCAGTTTTTATTTCCATAATCGATGCTGATCGAAAAATAACCAAGAACGACTTAATTATAATCGCTTTATTGTAGTATCGTACTATTGCTTTGCAGGGGTTGTTTTAGTATATTAATGTGATGTTTTCATATTTTGCATAAATTTAGTTTATAAAATAATAAATATTGAATAAATGGTTAAAAGATAGCCGTCTACATGCCACGTTTTGATAAAGGCAAAATTCAAGGTTCAGCCTTCGAAAAAATTGCCATCATTTATGAGTGCAGAGTCCTTAAGTAGTCGTTGAAAATAACTTAACGCCCAGCTTGAAGCAGTAGGCCTGGAGTAACTATATTTTACTTCAGTAGCTAGTTTTTTAAACTACGAGTATCTCGTAGCTGAAACATTCCATCTATTTATTAACTGAGCTCTGCCATGAAAATGAAATATAACCAAATTCAAAAATGTTTTTAGCACCAAAATTTGAAAATATGCAGCCCAGAGATGTTAGTGGTAAAAGGTAAAATTTGCATTTTTTCATTTTTCTGTTTTAGAGATACTGTGAGCCTCATGGTGGAATTATTGCGCGCTTCTTTAAAGAATGCCTGGGAAGTCGAACAGCAAATTCAGGTTCTGCGTCAACATTGCCATATCTGGCAGTGGGTTGAATCAGCTGCAAATGAAGAATTGTCCTCGGAATTTGGAAAAGAAGCAGTAAATTGCCTTGGAAGCTTATCCGCCTACTTTCAAATGTTTACCAGCTTCAATCTCACAGCCAATGACTTCAATGCTTTCGTCACTGTCTATATGAGTGATGAAAATGAAGAGCGCCAAACATGCGAGGCAATAGATTCTATTGCAAATTTGCTACTGCATAATCAAGTTGGAAGAGTAAATTTCCAAGAAGTTGTCAAAGAAGGGAAGTCTGCTATCGATACTTGGCTGCATCAACAGATGGCAATGAAAAAAATTATAGCTTTCTTTACTGAAGTTAAGACGTCATATGGCGTCAATTTAACTGATCTTAAGGAGGTCGAAAGGGACTTTACCGAGTTTATGAGACATAGCGAAAATATCAAAATCTGTGAAATGCTTCACACTTCCGTCTTAAAGAGATTCGGAATCGACGTAAATATGCTGGGCGTCAATTTAGACCCGAATACTGCTCTTCAGTCATCTGTTTTCAACTATTTCTTTCGGAAAGTCGCTACAGAGCAAAGCTCTCTTAGCAGCTCTGGTATAACTTGCTCACAATTTTGGCACGATGTTTTTCCAGTAGCTTTTGATCAATACACCAAATTTGTATCAAAGAGTCTTGTGGCTGAAGAGGTCAGCCTAAAGGATATTGAGGATATTTCACAAAGTTTGGAAGGAAATTTTAACCTTTCGAATGAGTTTCAACTGCTCGAGAAAATTTTGTTAAATAGCCGAGGCATTGAAAACTTTTACAAAGTGCTGTCGAGGAATGAGTGGAAAAGTAGACTTAGTGCACTTTTGTGGCTTCATGAAACTTTATCTGTGTGTCCTGAGAAAGAAAAGCAAAGCATCTCGGACAGCTCAAACAGCTCAAGTCAAAATTTCAGTGAAGATTCACGTGTGCTGGAACTATTACATGAGTACCTAAATCTGCCTAGCGGCATCACATTGTCAACGTTCTTGCAGTTGCACAATGACTTGTCCAATGAATTTAATTCGGTCACTGAGAACGCTTGGTGCGTTATTGAACGCGTTTTCAACTGTAGAGACGGAATTGTAAAATTTATTCGGGAGCAGGCAGGTTCTGACTTCCAGCACTTAATGGACTGTGAAATTGCTGGTCAAGATGTGAGCATTTCAACTATCAACTCATTATTTCTGCTACAACGTGCAATGAAGCCGCTTTTCTCAAGTTCGCAGCCTTTAATACATGAGATATTTAAATGTATCAATCGCTCAATCAGCTCTATTGGATGTCATATTCAGTCCCGTGACGCATCAGAGGATACGGCTACGAAAAATTTGTTAGAAAGGTTGAATGAATGTGAGAAAAACCTAAATGCGATTCGAGAACTTCACTCTAGCGTTGGGTCGCATGGAGAGACTTCAAAAAAATTTGCACTTGAATTTGTTAGCCTAAAATCGGACCAGTCGGACCAGGTTACTGTCACCATAAAGATTATTGAAACAGCTATTGACAGTTTGAATTCATCTGCATTGAGTGACGAGAAAGAGGACGAAATAGACAGTACAACTACCTCAGAGAGGCATGAGGCGTCAGTTGTTCACATGTCAGTTCAAATTCGAAATCGCCGATTGAGCCTGGCAAAAATGGTTGATCACAGAAGCCGTATTCTGATGACAATGAGTTCAACACACTTTGACTCTACTGACTCACAGGAGGACAATCAAAAGTTGAAGGAATTTATTACGGATGTTGACTTACTTGAAAATGTATTTACGATGTTTTATAAACTTTGGGAAGCCGGCCATCCCAGTTATTACAGAATTTCCGAGTCGGTAAAATTCGCTGATATTCTGCGACGACAAAGTGAACTTGAAGAATGTTTAAAAAAGTGGAACACATTTTTAAAAGAAATGCGTAAGAAGTATTTGCACGCTAATTACTTGTTTGGCACTAATTTGATGATTTTGGTTCGCTTCTTTGTGAATGACCAAAATACATCCTGGTCGGATGTCGAACATTTATTAAATTTCTTAAACATATCGCTGCCTACCAACGAGACTATCAACATGGATAAAGCTCCATTTTTAAAAAACGATATTGAAAAAGTGTTGAAAATATATTTTATTATTTAAGAGAACATTCTACGGAGCTACAGCGCGAAAAAGCAAGCGTCACTACTAAAAACAACGCCCTAAATGTTCAAAAAGGAAAGCTGTTTTTGGTTTCCATCGATCCTAACGATAAAGAAGTAATCGGAATTTTCCTAAACGTCTGGACAAATTCAGAATGCGAGCTACCGCTAAGTAGTGAAGTCGTTTTCTGCTCACCAGAAACTACTTCAATAGAGGTGATTCTTACTTTGCGCAGGGCTAGCAAGCAGTCTGACAGGACATTTTTCTTTCTTGAATCACAGAACTTGAAGCAGAAGGTTTTGGGTGAATTGATAGCTGAAATTAGTCGACAAAAAGAAAAAGAAAAGCTGGGTCGTGTAGCCGTGTTTTGCAAGGCTGCCAGATCTCACACGCTTTTCACCGTTTTTCCCGATGAAACTGTAAATGTCAAGGCCATTTCGTCTGAACGACTGAAAACCGTAGTGAAAGGTACTTTTAAGCACGTTTACTTCTATTCTTCGGACCGTCCTTGCATCGGAAAGACTGAAACAGTACTTTCAGAAGCGTGTAGACATGACTCTTTATTACATGTGCACATTAGTGGCACAGTCACGAAAGATTCCTTCATTAAGAAACTATCAAAGAAAATAGGAAAAAAATGTGCCGTTCATCTTGACATTGGCTGGCTTGATAATCCCGATGCTCTTGAGTTGATCATTTTCGAAGCAATTTTCTGTAAGAGCTTAGTAAGCAGCAATCACACTGTTCCTTTTAACCCTGATGCTGTCTACATTGAAGTTGCTAACAGCATCAATAACAAGCTGGAAGATAGTTTCACGATTTTGTCTCAAATCGGTGAAAAACGGCTCAGCTGGAGTATTGGGTTAGAAACTCTCTGTGTCTCAGAAGAGCCGCTCAGCTGCACTCAAGTTGTATGCAAATATCTTCAAAATCTCTACGAAGAAAAATTGGACACCAAAGAAGTAGATTTTGGATCGCCTTTGCCATCGAGCGAATGTGTTATTTTACTTCGGCGACTTTTTAAACGCTACCTTTCAGAACAAGACGAAGGGGCTAATTTGTCATTTTCTTTAATTGAAAATAGCTTAAAATTGATGTCAAACCAATTAAAAAAGTTTTACCGCAGTGAGTTCTTCAAAATAAAAAACCTTCGACGAGTTTTTGAAACGGACAGCAATGTCCGTAGCGATTTGGTGACATTTATTATCGATTCAGCTCTGCAGCTGACAGTTTTATCACTTGGCTCAGTTCAAAAACAGCAAGTTGATACTCTTACTAATGTGTATGAAAGGACTGCGAACCGCTTTAAATCCATGCTGAACTGGGAAAATTCTGCTCATGTCATGCCGGTTTTTCAAAAGCAAGACATCTCGGCAGTAGAGCTTGTGTTTAGAAAACTCGATGAAGTGCCTGAGGAGCTTAGAAGCTTGTTCGAGGCAAGTTCGTCAAGAGGATTAACAGAGTTTTCTGAACTAACCGAGAAGAAACTGCTTCATCGCCTTGTGAGAATCGCGGCTAAAGGATCTCCAGGGGACATTCCACAAATTAGTTCAGACCAGACGTTGAACTACCGCCTAACAGCAGATAACTTTTTAAAAATGGTTCTGATCTCACTCCGCATAGATGCAGATGTTCCTGTGCTGATCATGGGTGAGACTGGCTGTGGTAAAACCAGCTTGATTCGCTTTCTAGCTAATGTTCAAGGTGTTGATCTTGAAGTGATGAATTTTCATGCAGGTGTTAAGCAGGAAGAAATTGTAAAACGTATTCGATCTGCGTCAGGTATAGCAAAAAGAAGTACAAAGAATTTGTTTGCAGCAATGCTTGTGATAGCGTTGTATGGATGTTTCTAGATGAAATCAACACTTGTGAGCATCTCGGCCTCCTTAAAGAAGCAATATGTCACAAAAAGCTACTTGGAGAGCGTCTTCCTCCAAACCTGAGACTTATGGCGGCATGTAATCCTTACGTTTTGCGCCCAAAGAGCAGCAGCAGCACAGCTGGCTTTCAGACAAAGGAACTACGAGAAGATGAGATGAAAAGCTTGGTCTATCGAGTGCACCCTCTTCCCGAGTCAATGGTGGAGCTGGTTTGGGACTTTGGTCGTCTCACTGACCATGATGAGCAAGCATACATTGGAAGAATTTTGACAACATCACTCTCTGATAACTTAGACGATGTCCAAAGTGAACTGCAGCTCGCAGAAGTTGTCAAGTGTATAACAGTTTCGCAAAAATTTGTTCGTTCTAACGAAGAGTCAGACTACGCTACAAGTCTGAGAGACGTTCGACGATTTTGTGAATTCTTTCACTTCTTTTTTGAATTCTTTAAAAAATGGAACGAAACAGGTTCTGAAAATCCGAGTTTTAAGCGAAATCAAGAAAGTATTGCCGCTCTTTTTGCTTTGTATGTATGCTACTACGTTCGCAACTCGACAAGTACCATACGAAAGCGCTATCTGGAAACTATTTCTGTCTACTTTAAAACTAACGCAGATGAGCTTTGTAAAGAGATAGAAATTGTTCAGGCCAATTTTATTCGCTTCATGAAGTGTCCGCCTAAAACAGCTGTCAATTTAGCACTTCGAGAGAATATATTTGTTTTGTTTTGTTGCATCTATGCTAGAGTCCCCGTGTTTCTTGTTGGCAAACCTGGCTGCTCCAAGTCACTAGCGGTCTCCATCATACGCAGCAACTTTCGTGGCAAGGATTCTGAGCACCCCCTTTTTCAACAGTATCCTTCGTTGAGCTTCTCCAGCTTCCAAGGCTCTGAAGCATCGACTTCAAAAGGAGTAAAAAAAGTTTTTGAATCGGCACGTAACAAGCTTAAAAATCTGGAGATGCATTCATGACACCTGTAGTTCTGATCGACGAGATTGGACTGGCTGAAAAGTCGCGGCACAATCCTCTCAAGGTTCTGCATAGTCTTCTGGAGCCGCAGTCGGCCTCGATTGTCGTTGCGAAGTAGCTGTTATTGGAATTTCAAACTGGGCTTTGGACCCGGCTAAGATGAATCGAGCTATTCACATTTCCCGGCCTGACATGACAGAGGAAGAGTTGTACGACACTGGAAAAGCTATTCTTTCAGACCAAAAGTCTATTACCGTTGAGGATGTTGACCAGAGGAAGATTGCTAAAGCTTGCCATGAATATTTAAATAAAAAGCAGCCCTTTGAAAACTTTCATGGCTTACGCGACTTTTACTATCTTCTAAAGTATTTAAGCGACCAGATGTATAGTGAAGATGAAAAAGTGTTCGCTTTAAAAGAAGGACTAGCGCGCAACTTCAACGGGTTAAAGCTATCTCACGAAAGGGCGCTGGGTGTTTTCACAAAGCACTTCCCAAATTTGTTAGATGCAAGTGTGAAGACAGCGCGACAAAAATCAGTCGCTGAAACCATGATTTTTAAAAATCTACAAGATCCATCGGCGCGTCACTTGATGCTTATATGCGATGGCGACTCCTGTCTAGACTTGCTATGCAACGAACTTACGAAAGAGAAACGCAAGTTTAGAGTAATGCACGGATCCGGCTATGATAAAGACCAATTTTCCGAGGAATTCACGTATCGAAAGCTCAACGAAGTAATCATGTGTATGGAGGAAGGGTTGATCCTGATTTTTAAGGATTTCGATCTTCTCTACGGAAGCTTGTATGACATGCTGAATCAGAATTACTCTGAATACGCCAACAAAAAGTACTGTCGCATTGCGATGGGCACTCAGGCCAATCAAAACTGTGTTGTGCACAATAATTTTCGTTGCATCGTATTAGTTAATAAAACAGTTGTGCAAGATATGCGACTCATGGATCCTCCGTTTCTAAACCGATTTGAGAAGCAACCATTTTCTTTGAAGAATACAGTCGATGCTCTTGAATTAAAAGAATCCAGCGGACTGCTAAAAAAGAAAGTTATTACTTTAACCCACCTTGTTCAAAATGAGTCCAAACTTGAATTCAAAACATCAGAAGTGTTTCTAGGTTTTTATGATGATCTTGCATTTTGTTACTTAATTAACGAGGCTCTTGATGGCCAGCGGCTTAAACTTGGACGAGAGCCTCATTCAGCTTTCGTAGATGCAGCGTTTAAGCGACTGAGAGCGCATATGCTACCCGACTCCGTATTAAGATGTACTTTCTCTAACCTTCCAATCGAAGAAAGGAAAAACTACCAAACCGAGTATTTCAGTACGAGTTCGCGAACACTGAACAAGAGCTTTGTGGATATTATTCAAGACAGAGCTGCTAATTGCAAACCAGGTCAAATATGCAAGCTGTATATTTACACGAAATCTTCTCTGTTTACTAAGATTGAATCCCTTGAGACAGATTCGGATTTTACTGTCAGGGATATTCGACTTATGGATTTTGTACGCGAAAGCGATATGATTGACGTATTTTCCGATTTTTTCAGACAAGATCAACAAAACGGACTAATGATTATTCGAGTCAAGCCATCCATTGATGAAAACTATGTCCTACACGCCCGTTGTCTGCTGGACGACATTTGTAAAAAATACCAGACGGAATGTAAAAGCAAAAAATTCGTCGTTATGCTAGTGCAACTACAAAGAGAGGATCTTAAGTTTACAATAAACTCGTGGAAATGGAATCCACTACTTGATTGGCAAGTCGACTTCGTTGAATGCATCTGCCCAGAGGTGCAGTTTTCTCTTTCTGACCTTGTTTTTAATAATCAGCGCCGATTCATTGAAGAAAATGAATCTTACTTATTCCAGTTGTTTGATAAAGTTGTACCGCAGGCTCTCATGGATGTCCTGCGATCGCAAGAGGAGATTCAGAGGGCCTTAATCTTTTTTAAAAACAACCCGCCATTCTCTGCCGCTTTCAGGCGCTTTACTCTGAATGAATCTATTCTGTTTGATAAGCATGAAGCGGAACTAAAACCGCCTTTTGATTCCGAGCACTGGCTTGTTCGCCTATCAGTGGAGACGACAAGACTCTCAATGTATTCCTCCTTTCACGAGTTTGTACTCTCGTCAATCGAAGAACGGTTATTGCAAAATACTACAAAGCTGTTAATTGCTATGAGTCACTATTCACTTTTTGAGGCAGGCTCATGGTGTGGGTCGGTAGCTGATTCTCTGATGCAACAGATGTTTGAGTACATTTTGCGAGAGCAGTCATCGGCATTTGAATCAGATCGTCCTATCAAATTTACGCAGATTAGCTGTCCATACAGCCCACTTGTGTATTCTGGTTTCTGCAAAATATTTAAAGCATTAGGCCATGCAGCTGATAACTGCAAGAACGAAATGCAAACGTTTTTAACCCAGCTTGGCCTAGAGCGCCGTATTCCTGTTTCGGACGACATGTTAATGGACTTTACTCAAATGGCTACAATTAATTTTTGTGGGCAGGATAGGAGTGATGGTGTGATGGAGATACTTAGTTATCGTTTGAAGAACTGTGATGATCTCACTGACGCGGTGATTACTATTCTTGGTTGTTTTGACGACAGCAACCTCCGATTAGCTCAAATTCTCAATGTTCATGCATACCTTCGACAGAGAAACGTTGATGTCCTTTGCTCAGACACTGAGGATCTAAATGAACGTTTTGAAAACATGCTTAAAGTGCTTGTCCCAAGTGGTCCTAACTTTGAAAAACTCTGCATCAAAAATCTTGACGAATGGAGAAGAATCGCCACCAATTTACTTCTGCTGGTTCGCGACAAGAACGAACGGCCCAGGTTTCTAATTGAGCTCGAGTCGTTGTTGAAATTTTTTAAATTTTTTGCACCAGCCGGAAAGCGCATCAAATTAGAGGAAGTGATCTCTACATATAATAGTTTGCAGAGTCGTGGGCTGCTATCGAATGACGCTGACAGCGTCCTACTTGAATGGAAGAAAGAGTCGGCCAAGCTTTTTTCTGATTCTTCTGCACCAGATGAAGCAAGACTAATGCTAATTGAGTCCAACTTTTACTACAGTTTGCTTCATACACGTCGGCTAACGGAACCTTTGCTGAATAGCATTTTAGAGCTGCTTATTAGAGGAAGACTACCTATGGGCTTTGCCAGCTTTTTATTGTCACACATCACAGAATTTGATGACGAAGAAAACTCACTGTTCAGTCAATTTGCTGAAAAGGTTGAAGAGATAGGAGATGCAACAGTAAAGTCCGGCTTATTTTCCATTCTAGCGACTACTCTTAAGCCAAGCCAGCTGGATGCTACGGAACTTTTAAAATCTCTGGAAGACCTGAGACCCAAACTAAAGTCAAGCTTTGAGATAAATTTTTCAGAGGTGGTCGACTTGGTTGATGCAATAAATTTTTTCTCCGATGCTGTCAAGGAAGCAACTGCCGTGCACAATAAGTTTCTCTGTTTTGGTAATGATCAGTCGGACGTTTTCGCCTTTCTCGAGCGCTGCATTCTCACCCAAAAATTACACCCATTCTGGCTACTATTCGTACGGTGTCTGCGGCAGCGATATACACTCGGTGAGCTTCACTCTCTCTTCAAACTGGATCACACAGCGTCGCTTTTGCCGACCATTGATAGGGACAAATTTCTTCGCTTCGGTCAGTCCTCTCAACTGGCTAGTTACTGTCTGCGCTATCCATTCCTAGACTGCTCGGACACAAATTTATATGTTGAAGCAGTTGCTGCCTTCTCCAATGTTTTAGTCCCAGGAAGGCCGGATTATCTAAAAATTAAGAATTTTTGGAAAAGTATATCACAATACGAAAATCAGAATCAATACTATTGTGACACGCTTTCTATCTACATTGAAAGCGTCATGTTCAAAAAGTGCTTCGCGAACTTTCAGTCTCCGGAAAAAGCATTGACTCGAGAAATAAAAGAAAGACTAACAGCGGTTTCACACCATAAGCTGCATCCACTTTTGCTAATATCCTGCAGTGAAAGGGACAGCTGCCTCGATGAAGCTAACCTGACCAGTCAATCCAGTCCTGGACACGTGTGTCTAGCCACATTGTATTATCGGACGCTCCTTAGCTTTTTTATCCATTGGCCACCAAAACCAGGCAGTGTTGTTGATGAGCTAAGCAAAAGGGACGCACTTGACATTTGCAGCAGCGAGAAAATAAAGCCTAGAGCCTCTGAAGCAGAGCTCTTTGCGAGACATTGCACTTGTATGAGTGTTACAGTCTACAAGGCGAATGCCGAGGAGATGCGAGGGATTCTATTATACCATTGTGCTTTCTGTGAGTCAACTGATGATAAAGGCCTTTCTAAAACCGACGTTACTGAGTGGCTGGACGACAAGCCAGTCTCAAGTGGTTTAGACAAAGCGCTTCAGCTACTCGTTTCAATATATAGCTGTGTGTCTGTTGACTTGCATGCTAAACGTACTGCTTCTCAACTGACGAATAGAAAGCCAACAGCTATTCTTGACCAGTTGGAATCACTGGCTAAATTTCTCGAGTTGAGTACAGAAGACTGCACTTGGGTGCTTCACTTAGCTTTGCGTGCTTCTTCAGAGTTCCTATTTCATCAGCCAGCCACTGCAGGCTTGCAGACTGCTCGATATCAACTTGCTTGCTGCCTTGCTTCTCCACAGAGCTCAATTATCAAGTTTAAGCGCGATCGATTAACCGAACGCCAACTTAAAAGTGAATTTTCGTACGCTTGGATTGTGGACGGCCTGGATGTCGACTCTTGCGGTAGCACAGATAGTTGCGATGAAATCGACGAGGCAATCGCGACACCGCGGCAGTTTCATTTAGCGCGCAACTGTCTGCTGTTTCCGAAGTGCAAGAGCGACCTTAATGCAATATGCCATCTGTTTAACTGCCATCAAGTAAAAGTCCGTGGCAACCCTGATGATCCGGCCGATGGAGAAGTTAATGATAAGTTTGGACGCTTTCTGGAGTTTGTGCTGCGCCACAGGTCTGTGCTTTCCAATTCTGATCACCTTCGACGCCTGACAATTTGGCACGCGGCCGTTGCGAAGCAAATCGATGGTCAACTTTCAATGGAAGAGTTTGAGGCCTGGAGGGTGGAGGATTTCCTGAAAAGGTATCCTGACTGTAAGGCGATGCATGACAATGCTCAAGTCGCGTGGAACTGCCTGCACCCTAACGCCTTAATGTTAAATTTAAATAACCCGCTGCACTTGAAGCGTCCTTTGCGAAGGGCTCTTTTCACAGAGCTGTCACCACTGATTGACACGGCTAAGCCCTTGTTGTGTGATCAAAACGAATTTCTAATTGCGGCAGCCGGATTAGCCCTCACCGAAACTTGTGAGGCATTGGAGCCTCTATTATCCGCAAGTGAAAGCTTTGACTCTACACCCTGCTGCCATCTCGCTACTGCGGATCTCCTCTCCAGCCCGGATCGGTTGCCAGCTCTGTCAGCTGACAAGCTTGATCACCTGTCGGCTATGTTTGCCTCGCATACTGCTAATCGTGATTTGCAAATCGATTGGGGTCTCCTAGAGACGGCGGTCTTCCGCGAGGTCCTGGCTGACAAATGCTTTGTCCGCCTGCTACCCTGGGAGCCGCGGCTGGCAAGCGCGGAGCAGAGAAGCCTGTCTCAGATGATAGAGGCGTTTCGGGCCAATTGTCCAGAATCGGATTCGGTAAGGCGCTTTGATAAAAGAATAATCTTCTAAAAGACCCTAATATTGTCTTTTACGGTTTATACTTTAACGATAGACAAATAACACCAAGTTAGTTTTTACTTTCCAGGTTGTATTTTATAAGCATTTGTAAAATGCAGCTAGCTACAGACCACTTGTCTTTCAAAAAGTATCAACTGGCTCACTACTGACTGCGTCGACCGCGTCTTGACGAAATCAAGAGTCCGATCTGACACGGTGGTTCCGTCGATGCAGATGCAAACGGGCTAGGGTCGAATCGCAACTCTTGCAATTTGCAACGCCTCACATTCCAACTGTTGTTCCAACCTAAGCGATTGAATTAGGGCCCTTTTTTAGAAGGTCCGTCGGGCTGATGACGGCCTCTAGCACAGGTGCACCTTACCGCGGTGCTAGAGGCCCGACAGGGCACCCCGCTAGAAACCCGATGGTGCACCCCACTAGAGACCCGACGGTGCATCTTGCCGCGGTGCTAGAGGTCATCATCGGCCCGACGGACCTTCGCGGAAGGGCCCTTATTCAATCCCTTAGTAGGGATTCATACACTTATTATTCAAGCGTAGCTACTAACTGGAAAGAAGCACTTTAGTTTGCTTCTTGCAGTCTGTCCAAAATGGTGGTGAAAAAAATCGGGGTTGATGATTTCTTGGAAATGCGCTGTGCGCATGTTACATGTATCTTTAGGTGTACGTTTATTATAGCTTCTAACTATAATGTGACACTTTCTTTTGCGCTTGCAGTCTTTCCAAAATGGTTCCACTGCCCAATTCGGGGTTGTTGATTTCTTGGAAATGCGCTCTCCGCATGTTGGCTGTAGCTGACCCATGCAATGTTCAGATTTTAATGCAGCTAAGCAGCACAGTTTCTGCGTCTTACAAAATGCACTTGATAGTTGCACTGGTCGGACACGCGCTGACTAAATTAACGCTGACTTGAATAAATTTTTCTCTCACCTAGCGTAGTCAATGCAATCAGCAAACGCGCCTCACACCCCAACTATAGATAGCAGGAGACAGCAAGTTACAGCTGACGGTTTCAAAAAAATGATTTTTTATATTTGTTCCCAACGGTATATTGCAAAGAAGGAAACACTTTCTTAGGAGATTTAAAAGGGCAAATATAAGTCTAACCACATGGTTTGGTCAATTGATCATTTTACAGGCCAGGGCAGGGTAAGAATGAACTTTATACACGGAAAAACTGTTGAGATTTGACTTCCAATGACTACCAAGGATTAGAGTTAGGGCTTTAGTTAGTTACTAGCAATCTGCGCTAGCCAACAAAGTATGGAATACAATTTTTTTAACTACATTTAGCTTCTCCTTGAAATAACCTTAGCAATTCTCCTTTTAAGCCTTGGCATATCAGCTTCCCCGAGAGCCTTGGCATCTCAGCAACGCCCCCATAATCTTTGAAATCTCAACAAATCCGCCCTAAACCTAACCCTAAAGAGTTATTCCACCGTAAGCCTTGACATTTCGGTATTTCTCCTCAAGAATCACAGCATTATAGCAATTCCCTCCCAGTCTTGACATCGTAGCAATTCCCAAATGAATCTTCTATGTTCGACATGACGTTTCTTTTATGCTTTTCATGACTGATGCTCTTCTTTTCTTTTTGACTTGACACTTATTTTGTTTTAAATGATGCTTCTTTTATGTCTACATGCATCTAAGGCAAGGCATGTACACTTCACTGTGCCTTAGTGGTTGGCCCTCAAGGGCATTAATTGCACGAGCAGAGCCAAGCCGAGATTCCAATTTAGCCCCAAATTATGTAACTGCACTTGGAATCGAGCCTGAGCAGCTGGCACATCAGAGCGCCCCGCTGGACCACTGCGCCACGGCATCCGGGAGGTCTTTCGTTGGGGTTCGGGTCGGCAGTCAAGTTACGGCAAACTTGAAAAAACCTATTAGGAACACCTTTGACTCTCAACTGACTCGTTTCAGAAGTCGGCTCGCCTGACCGATGCTGAGCAGCGCTTTGTCCGCCGGCGCCAGCAGCAGGACACAGCCTATGCTCGCCGCCTCGCCGACTTTTGTCGCCTCGCCCTGTCCTACGCGCACCGTTGCCTGGCAGAAGAAAACTGCAGCATCGGCGACGCCAGTTTGGCTGAATTTCTCAACTCTGCGGCATCGGATGGCGCCATTCCCATCAGGTCGTCCTGGCCGCCGCTGCCCGGCATTAATAGTCAAGCTTCCGGCGAGTCTTTATCCTCTTCCACGATGTCTTTGTCAGACCCGACTCCTCTCCGACGCCTGGTAGCGCTCCTTGAAGCAGCTGAGGCTGAGTTGTACTCAGTGGTGCTTCCGGATCTGCGTCGCAAGCGTTCAAATTCTCAGGAGACGTCGGATGCATCGACAGCCCGGCGGCTCGTCGAGCTGCTGCCAGAAGACGCTCGACTCGAGGCCTTGAGCTGGCTGCGCCTGACCTGCCTTCGACACGTCGCGAAATCCTCATCGAATGCGTCAATTTCTGCGGCTGAAGCGCTGATGGAGCCGGCTAACCGGCCCACCGGTACTCGGCCTGACTGCCTGGACAATCTGCTGGCCGAAATCGGAGCGGCTCCGCTGGCCCTGCTGCTGCCGCTCTGCGACGAACTGGAGAAAATTTTGGTGAGAAAGACTTCTGTGTCTGTCTGTCTTGTCTGTCTGTCTGTCTTGTCTGTCTGTCTGTCTTGTCTGTCTGTCTGTCTGTCTGTCTTGTCTGTCTGTCTGTCTGTCTGTCTGTCTGTCTGTCTGTCTTGTCTGTCTGTCTGTCTGTCTGTCTGTCTGTCTTGTCTGTCTGTCTGTCTGTCTGTCTGTCTGTCTCTCTGTTTGTTTGTTTGTCTGTCTGTTTGTCTGTCTGTTTGTTTGTCTGTCTGTCTGTCTGTTTGTTTGTCTGTCTGTCTGTCTGTCTGTCTGTCTGTTTGTCTGTCTGTCTGTCTGTCTGTCTGTCTGTCTGTCTGTCTGTCTGTCTGTCTGTCTGTCTGTCTGTCTGTCTGTTTGTCTGTCTGTCTGTCTGTCTGTCTGTCTGTCTGTCTGTCTGTCTGGCTGGCTGTCTGTCTGTCTGTCTGTCTGTCTGTCGATCTGAGTCAGCCCGAGCTTTTACCATTCAATTGGCTATTTTGCAAGTTGCATTTTTCAAAAGAAGTCGCTTTTCTCATTTCTCATTTAAGGATTCGAAGAAGTCTGGGTCAGCTCAGAAGTACTCCAAAATTCTTAGGCGAATGGGTCGATGATGCAGTGACGGTTCGGCCTTATAACCTGAAATTTTATTGCGAATTTAATTATTAAAATTTTTTAATTTTGTTTTTAACTTTACACGCGAAGCAGGGAGTCAAGACGTTGAAAAAACCTTACTGTTCTGTAATCTTAGCTGTCAGAAAAGATAGAAAAGCTTGCTCTATTTTGCGCCTTATTTGATTAAAGAATAAGTTACTGGGACCCATTGATACAGAAAAAAATAATTTGCTAATTCGTTTACTGAAAATTCAAACAGATCGGGTATGGGTACTTAGTAGACTAGATGGACTAAGTTCGTAACATCGTAAAAGTTCAAGTCTAAGTTTATATTGTTTAAAGATCACTGAACAGTAAGATATAAACACTTTAACAGTAGTTTAACAGTAATTATTCGGCAAACTAAATGGCTAAATTTACCTTGATAAAACTTTTCACGCTCTGAATTTTTTTTTTGAAATTCTCTTGGTTAACATGTTTTTTCACTGTGGGTAAGCGCTTTTTTAGAAAAAAAATGAAAATTTAACATAAATTGTCACTCTTGAATTTTTAAGCGCACAAGCGCCATTCCTCTGAATTATTAATAACATTTCAGAATCTTAATTTTCCTGTTTCCAAATTTTTAACATTTATTTTTTCTTTATTATTTACTGTTCCACGTTTTTTATTACAACTTCGATCCACTGATAGCCACTGCCCATGCATGTAGCCTTATGCAAGGTTTTGGCATCGTCTTGATATAAAAATGAAACGTCAATCACTAAATATTTACTTCTCTGATTCCTCTATAAAAAGTGTTTTTTGCGCATAATTTTTTTGAATAATTAAAATTTAATAATACCACGATGAAGTAAGAAAATATGCCAGAGTGCGACAGAGCCTCTGTCACGATCGGATGTCAAAAGAGTTCTTCGAATAATTTTTTAGTCCTTGTTACACGCACCTTTTGTTACACAAAAATCTTATCGTTCATATCGCAACAGCACATCAATATCTCTTCAACGGACCACATGTACGAGCTACATGTACGAGGGTGCAGAATAATTAGTGCTCAGCAGCTCTGCAAAGGCATAATCTTGGCTGAGTCTGAGACGTCAAACACATTTCAACAGCAATATCAGATTTACAAGTTGTTTCCATATGATAAATATATAATCATGTTATTTTAGTGAAATTACGGAAATCTGTTTATATTTCTGCGTGTGAGAGAATTTGCGAGCATGCAGCAGAGATTAAGAATCGTACATGTAAGTGAGGACTAAGGAAGATTTTGATAAAGCCAAAAAGCATCTAGTTTACGCCGAGATAGATAAATAGCAGTTTTCCAGACTTCCGACACGATCAAGTTATAGCTACTTGCGAATTTGCGATGCGAGCGAAGAAATCTTTCTCCGACCTGTCAGCAGGTAGAATGTCTCTTCAGCACTTCTGCTCTGTAACTAATTGCTTAATATATTAAGTACTGCTTTAATAAAAGTTTTCAGGAGGACTTCTAACACCCTTGCGCAACGCTTTCGAGCTGGATCTCTTAGTCTTCCAAACTAATCTAATCTTCCAAAATCTCGCTACTGTCTCAATAAACTCACGCAGTGTCTGAGAATTTATCGTACTTCAATGCGGAAGCGACCTTTTCGTCGAAACATTTGAAGACCGAGACTCAATCACTTCTAGCTGTCTTCTGATCTGAATACTCGTCGGATAGCAGGCCTGTGTAGTCGGACACAAGTCCTGCTGATACGCGCAAATCACGCCGGATTTAAGCGCCTAGAGGTTGAACAGGGACTAGTCAAACACCGGGACGGGAAACTAGAATTTTTTTACGAGGCTGGTCTATCATCAGCAGTAGAAAATAACCATAGACAACAAAGTAACACAGCATCTCTCTAATGAAAATAATTGCCAGCCAGCCTCGTAAAAAAATTTTAGTTTCCCGTCCCGGTGTTTGAGTAGTCCCTGAGGTTGAATTATTAGAGTTCCACTCGATTCCATATACCATGTGTTGCAAATGCATTTACCAGTAAGATGTAAACAAAATCGAAGAGCATAGAAAATTTTTGACGCCGGCGCAGCGTCCTTTAATCCGTGGTTTTTCTTGTTCATCGTTAACTAGAGCAGATTAAATGTGTTTACTAACACTCATATGCAAAAAACTCTGCAGTCAAAATATACTCCGGAAGCAGTCTAACTATCGAACAGATACATATTGGCTTTTTCTAGGGGTAATGGCTTTTTCATTATGGCCAGAATTGTCCTAGCAACCCCTGGTGGTATGATCGTACAAAACTCCACCTGACGGTTGTATATACATTTCGTCAGCCATAATAACACAATTTCGCTGAAATTCTGATAGCCTTGTGAAAAGTGAATGAATATAAACTCAGCTGCGTCAGTCTCCGTGCCGACTCCCCTGGACCATGGTTCTGAACAGGACACGAAGACTGAACTGCAGTGAAAATATGGGCGATGGATTTTTGGGCCTCTCCCTATAGAGTTCTTCCATTGGGGCATCCCGCGCTTGGTCAATGCTTTTCGCATTCACATCCATGAGGTCAGTCACTGTTTAAATGAAAGGTTGAAATTTAAAGAGGTTGTCAAGTCTGCAGAAGCAGATCAATCAACCGTGAAATATTACATGGCAATATAGATTATACAAAGCCTGCTGTGAGTTCAGAATTATTGCCTGTAACCATGGAAATCACCGTGTGTGATAATGAACACGCCCTGTGCTATTAATTGACATGGCCTAACTGAGCTAGTTTAATGTAACTACTGCAATAGCTTGATAGTTATCTATTGCCTGGAGGTTTCTAAAAAGCTAATCTTATTTGCGGCAATTTTCTCTGTTAAAGTGTGCCCGATTAGAAGCAGATTAGAAGACTAAAGTAAATACATATAGAACCATTTAAAAAGATTATTTTGTGTTTCTCAAGTTTTAATTAGACTTCGAATCACTGCTTTGAGAAGGTTTTAACTGAAGCTCATTTTGCTTCATTTGCTACGCACGCTTGCTGCAGTGTACATGTTTGTTGCTATGAACACAGAACGACTAGAGATTTTCCAAGAAAGAGTTTGAGTCATTGCCCACTAGAATCTTATCAACCAGTATTGAAAGCTATACGAGCGTATAAAATAATAGTCAAATGCAATGCCGCACAGCCATTTTGATGACGGGACTTCCAGTTTTGACAGCTTATACACTTGACCTTCACAAGCAGAGTGCAGTGGCTAATAAAACTTGCAATAGACATACTTACTAATATTGCTTTAAACTACACTTACTGCCCCGATATATTATTATATAGATGACGATGTCATCGAAAATGATTCTATCGTTGCTTCTTGCAGCGTTGGTGTTTAACCGTGCTACTCAACCTGCGGATGGCGCCGTTTGTAAGCGGGCTTGTCTTTTTTGCTTATTTTAGATGCAAATTCATTCGTCTGATTGAATGTGTTTTTAGTAGCCTTAAGTAATGAGCGTACAGCATGGAACAATGCATTAACTTTATAAGCAATGCATGTGAAAAAATCTGCGGTCGCAGCACGTGACAACGAATTGTCCATGGCTCGCGCCTCCGGTAGAGTTCACCCTACACTGTACGAGCATGTATTAATACCGTGAATCACTACAACACGGAATTCCGTCATTTCAGATCAGCAAATCCAGCTGTTTGAGTGCAAGCAGAGCTCAACCCATAACGACGCCAAATGCGTTCGAGCGATCGATGGCAACACCAACCAGGACTATCACGCCGGCTCGTGCACTCATACGGCGACGCCCCAGAGCTGGTGGCAGGCTCGAGCCGAGCGACTCACGCACTTCAAGCAGATTCGCATCTACAACCGAATGGACTGCTGCTCGGAGCGACTGGACTACTTCTCCATCTATATCGATGGCCATCTGAGTGCTGCTTATCGAGGCGAACCCTTCTCGCATAACACATTCAATGTTGACAGAGTTGGCGAGGTGCTTCGAATTCAAAGTCACAGGGATTCGGCATTCTCGTTGTGTGAAGTACAAGTCTTCGGCGAGGTCGTGAGCCTGCCCGCGATCGGAGGTGAGATAAAAATCTGGATTTGAAATAAAAAATAATAATTTCACTTCCATCTACGCGCGTACGAGTACAAAGCCGCTGCTCTCCTCACGGAAAGAAAAGTTAGTTTGGGTGTTCATGGGGCGGCTCGTAAGTGCTTGCCCAAAACATTTCGAGCTCAAAAAAAGACTTAAAAGAGAGCCATGCACCGATTTCAGAGCGCCTAGCATTCGACTCTTGCTCGCAGAGTTCAACTTCAGCTGAAGGCGTCTGCGACCGAGCCATCGACGGCAGCACCAAGCAAGATTACAGTTACAAGTCCTGCAGTCACACCAACCAGGAGCGAGGCTGGTGGCAGGGCCACCTGACCAAGACCAGCGAAGTGACTCACGTCCGAATCTACAACAGACTGGACTGCTGCTCGGAAAGGCTGTCGGACTTTGCCGTACTCATCGACGGTCACGAATGCGCATCGTATCGCTCGGAGCCGAGCTCGTTCTTCTCGGTGCTGACGCTCCCGTGCGAAGGCGCCGGTCAGACAATCAAAATTGTTAATCGGAGGCCGACGTCTTTGACTTTGTGCGAAGTCCAGGCGTTTGGAAAGGTTAAGGAAGACATATCTCTGCCATCAAGTAAGTACGAGCTAGGATTTTCAATATACCCTCGTAACAAGTATACATATATGTGTTGCATTTTCTGCTTCCGTCCGTGCGGGCCGCAGACGGGGTGATCAGGGGTTCGGGTACTGGACTGCCCAGAGCTTGCCGGGTGGGATAGGCGAGAGATTGGCGACCCCTGAGGCGTACGGACACTTCGAGGGGGAGGCGGAGAGGCTGGGAGCGTACAGACACTCGTCCAGCCCCACGGAGAGAGGGCCAGATTCGGATGAGGAGGGTGTGAGCAGGTAGCCACTCAGCAGCAGCAGAGGTGAGCACGGGTCTGGAGGCGTACAGACACTTCGCAGACCCGAAGGAAGACGGTGGCGAGAGAAGTGGATAATGAAATGAAGATAGGACAAATGAATGAAAACAAACACTAGCTGTCTTACTGGGCGGGGTCACTTGTCGCGCTCATACAGGCGTGGTCTCTAATATTTTATTCTGCTCAACCAATGTTGTAGTTTCGCAAGCATGCACAAGTGGTAGAGAGAGAGCAGGGGGCTGGGTGGGGCTAAGCCACGCACGGCTGGGGGTGGGGGGAAAAATTCACAGAGTTAAAGGGCGAGAGAGAAAGAAGGGGGAACGCTAGCCAATCAGGTGCCTCCGCGGCGAGACCTATGATTGGACTAGCCCAAGCGAGCGAGAGATTAAAAGACGCCAGCCAATGAAAATGTGGGCAAATGAAAATGAGGAAAATAAAATGAATGGCAGCTTTAGACGGAGGGGGCAAACCAGAATAAACCCGTGGCAGGGAGAGGAGGGGCGGAGAGCGCAGGGGTCGGGGCAAGGGCATTGCGAGGCGCAGCTCACAATATATGCATATATTAAGAAATACTGTCGCAAAGGGGTTCTCTGATCTCAAGACTTATCCCACAGTTGTCAACAAAGGCAACGGACCCTAACTCAATAAAATTGCAGAGCAGCTCAGGTTCAATAGTTGTAGTCAGAGCTCAACTACCTCTGGTGGCGACTGCAAACGCGCATTTGATGGCATCCGGAAACAGGACTACCACGCTGGCTCGTGCACACACACGGAGAGTGCGCACAACAACTGGTGGCAGGGCCAAATGCGCCAAGCCGCCTTTGTAACGCAGGTTCGAATCTAAAACCGCCTGGATTGCTGCTCTGACAGACTCAACGATTTCTCAATCAGCGTTGGCGGCCACGAATGCGCTTCTTATCGTTCCGACGGCTACTTTTCCGCGCGAACGTTCGAGTGCCACGCATACGGCCAAGTTGTTCACATTGACAGCCACAAAGCGGTGCCGCTGACTCTTTGCGAAGTCGAGGTGTTCGGCAGCGACCAGCCGAGAAAATGACGTACGAGCTGTAGCAATCTGCACTGGCTTAAAAATTCTTACAAAGTACATCTTAATGTTTTATTAGGCAGATACTTCATTAGTTTTTATTAATTGACGTTTATATTTACAAGTTTAGCTACAATTATGATTAAATTATGATTTATTTTAAAGTATTTTATTATTGTTATATATTCTTAATTTAATATATTTTAATATAGTTAGGAATTAATTTGGAATTAATATTTTAATATATTCTTAAGACCGAAAGTACACTATGAGACGTCACCGTAATTAAAAATACGAAATTTATAGCAAAACCAACTTTAGCTGTAGGATCCTTTTTTATTATTCTTTTCCAAGACGTAAATCGTGTATACGTGCATTTTAGATGGACATGTACACCATGTACACAAGGACCACTGTATAAAACAGTGTATAATAACTGTTACATACAGTGGTCCTTGCACATACACTGACTAACAAAGTATATACTGAAATATGTACTCGTAAATGCATATCACAATATTTAATACAGAGCCATGCGGTTTTCGATTGTGTTCTTCTCTCATTGTTGGTCGAGTAGTAATTTGGGATCGTCCGGATCCGGGCCGACACCAGCTCAATCGGCCACCGCTAGCATTTAGGAGCCTCTCTTAATACCGAGGAAGAGAACTCTTAAGAAGTTATAAAAATAGAAGCAATGATCAACATTTACGAGCTGATTTTCCGACGCGCGTTTCAACTAACTTTAGTCATCATATCAGGGCAAGCTGTTTATATTTGGATTATTGCATTTTCAATAAAGGAGGTGGAGACCCTCTAAAATCCTGCAGATGAATTAATTCCCGAGGATCAGTATTATCAGCAAAGAAATGAACAGTTTTGTCACCAACTAAGTTGTCAATATTGGCTATCATCCCAATGATCCCGTTATGGTCTTGCCCAAGGACCACTAGAAGAAGAAGGACGGGACACTTCGTTTCTTGGAAAATTTATTAAAGGCTGATTTTCACGGAAAATGCACTGGCGAGATAGGAAATTTTCACTTTTTTTCACTTTAAAATGGTGATAGCTTTTTATTGGAAGCAGATACAAAGCTCTTCCTTTGATATAACTTACAAAACATGTTGCTTCAACGGATTTTATAAAGATTTTTTCATGAATAATTGATCTTCATATTATTTTAGTTACTATAGCTACTTATTTTATATAAAAAGTATAAAACTAAAATGAATAAGCAGTGAATTGGGCATATAATTATAGCCAACTGTTTTTTATGATATACTGCTAAAATATGCATTCGATTAAACAGATATTGTAAAATTAAAGTTAGTCACTAGTTAGCTTTAGACTATAATTGCTGCATGATTATAGTAACTAAAATAATATGAAGATCAATTATTCATGAAAAAATCTTTATAAAATCCGTTGAAGCAACATGTTTTGTAAGTTATATCAAAGGAAGAGCTTTGTATCTGCTTCCAATAAAAAGCTATCACCATTTTAAAGTGAAAAAAAGTGAAAATTTCCTATCTCGCCAGTGCAGTTTCCGTGAAAATCAGCCTTTAATAAATTTTCCAAGAAACAAAGTGTCCCGTCCTTCTTCTTCTAGTGGTCCTTGGTCTTGCCGTTCTATGGTCTATCATGTTCTAACCTCTTGAAAGCAATAGGGAAAAGCCTTCCGCAAATGGTACAACATTAGGGGGGCCGTAGCCCAGCGGTAGCGCATGCACGCTGCTCTGGTGTGCCAGCGACCCAGGCTCGATTCCAAGTGCAGTCACATTAATTTGGGGCTGAATTGGAATCTCGGCTTGGCTCTGCTCGTGCAATCAACGGCCTTGAGAGCCAACCCCCCAAGGCGCAGTGAAGTGTACATGCCTAACGATAATATAAAGTTAGGGCCGCTGTACACTCCCCCATGTGTGAGTGTGTGCCTGCATACGTATCCGCGCGCTTGTATGCCTGCTCAGGGGAGTCGGCGGAATGGGAAGTAATGCCTCTCGCCGGTTGTGTGCCTATGTCGCTTAAAGTGCGCCAGGGTGCACACAACCCCCTGCCTCTAATAAAAAAATGGTACAACATTAAGATTAAAGTTGTCTTTCGCACTATACCAATTAAAGTTGGCCAATACACATTGCAGACTCAAATCCAGTGTTACACGCGCCCTATCTGCAGGTGTCGTTTACAAATTTACTTTGTTCTGTTGAACACAGAACATTTCCTGCATATTAGGGTGAATTGGAGCATTGCCTAAAAACGATGGGGTCGTAGTATAAAGCTGTCGTAGCGTAAGTTCGATCGTACGTCGAAACTTTTACACTGCGGAGATAGGAGCTAAGAACGATCTTATCTTTCGATGGCTTTATAGAACGGGCTCGATATCTGCATGTTATTCAGGACCATCTGCTGGCTTGCAAACAGTGTTGTGAGAGCGAACAAATTGACTAAAAATACTGGAATCGATGCATGTTAAAAAACCTGTAATCTCAATACATGTACTCAATTAATTAATTGCAACACAGCAGTGGTGCGGGCCTGCTGAGGGTGCAGTTGAAAGTGGGAGCACTCTCAACTACAACTACAATAATGTACATGCATGTACTGACTTTACAACCGGACTTCTTTTTTCTCTATACCCTTGACATGCACATTGGATTGTACAGTACGTGAAATGTTTGCTTCAATGTTCAACTTTGCTTGTTTGAACCTGATCAACCAAATAATTTATTATTTATTGAACAATAATCCAAATAAACAGTTCGCCCTGTTGATAACTAAAGTTTGTCGAAAAGCGTCGGAAAAGCAATAAATGTTGATCTTTTCTATTTTTATTACAATCTAAATATACTAAATTCTTACTATCCTTAAGTTTACACAAAATCCCATTTTAATTTTCGATCCTATCTGAGGAATCGGCTATTGAGTCATCATATTAAAAAATAATTTATTGAACCAAATTATTTATTGGACGATTATTTAAACTTCAGCTCGTAATTAATTCGGAGTCCCTAATTATCCCCTTTAGCTTGTTCTCTTCTATCCCAGGTCCAATTTTTGTCACTTTTTTGCCAAATCCAGCTTAATTCCTGTTGTCACTGTGAGCAGAATGACGTATCATTTGTGTACATAGGTTACTCGGGCTCCACTTAATGAGCTTAAGTTGACAGGCCCTTTAATCCCATAAAATTCCGGTCGTCGGATTTCGACAACAAGATTTCCCGAAACACGGTGTGTGTGGACTGTTTTCGGTTGGGTCGCCGCCCTACACAGTCCAATTATGCTCTAATGGTCCTATAACTGTATGATACTGATACTTTCCGGCGTTGGGACGCACTGAGTAGTAAAACTGCATGGGCCAGGCGTTGGGATGCACTGGACTGTCGTTGCCTTGCCTGGTGTTGGGGCGCACTGCTACTCGGCCTGGTCACAGTGTGCATACAACAAACAGCGCTTACCAGTGGTCAATCAGTCGAAACGATCGGGTCGAGCTTGCATGCTTTTATATTTGGCTGCTGGATCTCTAATCTCTAGCTTTGCAAGGTCTATATCTGAATATATTCTCTAATCTCTGTCTAGCTTTCTCCGCGCTTCGTCTAAATTTAGTTTGGAATACAACCGCGCAGAAAGGAAAAAGATGAGCCTTCTCTAGGGTACATGTAAAGTGAGACGCATTACATGTACCACAAAACCGGCTTAGAGGCAGAGCTGAAAAGGGGTGAGTAGTAACAGAGAGGAAAGCCTCGCCCAGCCAATCGGAGCTGCCCAGCGCAGCAGCTAACACAGCCGAAGAACGACCAATCAGGCCGCGAGGGGATCAGGGGGGAGGGCGAGGTTCAAACAAAGGGCCGGAGCATGCCACCCCAAACCAGCCAGAACTGGTCAACCGGGGAGGCCGCCCCAGACAATGGGTAGAAGCACAAAAAACAAGTGCATAACGCCCCAAGCGACTGAAATTGTGATGATTGCAGGGATTGATTGTAAGTGTCGTGCAGATCTTGCGCACGTATTGACAATTGGTGAAAATTGAATTGAAATTATCGAAAATTATTTTGAAAATTTAATTCAATGAGGTATTGGAATTATTTTAACATAGTCATAATTTTTTACAATATAATGTGCCGGAACTTTGTTTTTATTGATTGCCAGTCTCTAGTTAAATGTATTGAAAAATAGCTAGGCATTTGATAATGATAGCAGTCTGATAGCAGTTTTAATAATTCGAAAAAATACTAACGTGGTATCCTCTAAAAACATGACAATTAAATATAGATAGTTGTTTTACTTTTTATTTTCCTAAATCGGTCTAACTTAACTTTTCGAATTGCGTCGCCGAAGAAAGTTGATCTATGCGATTGGCAGGCAGGCAGGCAGGCGGCGCGGCGGCCCTGTGATATTTTTCGTTATCTCATCCTTCAACTAGTTCTTTGAACTAGTTGAAAAAACTTCTAGTTCTTTTGTTAAGATTTATGTTTTGTATATTTCAAAAAGTCTGTCAAAAGATTAATATATATTTAGAAAAGATATCAAACTAACTAGGCCCTACCTATCATATTATTAATATTTTGGTTTTATGCAGATCGTTTTTAATTTGTCCTAGAATATTCAGGTACATAAACATAGATGGTCCTCATAAAATGCCTACCAGGAAAAAACATGGAAAATGTTTACCAAATTTGGAAAATGTACTACTGTATAATTGCAATGCAATTGTCTAATGGCCCATTCCATATAAGATGGACATATTTGGAAAATAGAAAAAGTCAATATTTTTGCTTGTCATTGCCTTATCAGCCAATTTTTTTTACCAAATTTTTTTGTATATAATTTATACAATCTAAGAATAAATAAATGTTAAAATGTTGGATTAGGCCTAGTAGTGTGTTAGTTATCAATTGGCATTAATTTATTTTTGTAAAAAATAGACATTTTCTAAGCAAAAGACATCATTATAAGTTTATGTACCTTTTAAAAACAAATAGAAAGTTTTGAAAGGTTAAAACAAACTATATAAAATTATAATACTTGCATCATCAAATAAAAACGGCAATGTCCTAGTTTCCCGCATTAAATTATTTTGACCCAAAATTTAAAATGAACAAACAAAAGCAAGTTTATTAAAAGTTTAAAATGAGTCTTAGGTCTTAAAAGGAGTATTACACGGTGTAGTTATGTGTCAGCCAGTACAGAAAGCTTCCTGACGATGGCTGCAGTTCCATGAGTTTGCTATTAGATGATAGGTTGCCAGCCAATGCATAGTCGACTCAGCATCAACTGTCAACAGTACCAGATTGCAGTGACTGATCTCAAGGTCACAGAGGTCAGTTGATGGCTGCAAATTAGCAGGAGGTATGATATTTGTAGTGCTCAAGGTCATCTTACCATGATTTGTGCTGAAAATGACAAAAATTGGGTCAAAATAATTTAACGCAGGAAACTAGGACATTGCCATAAAAACATTAGCAACTATATAATCTATTATATTTTTAATATATTAGTACTTCAAAGTTACTGAATTGACAGAAAAAATATGTTATGACCATAATGTTACAACCATAAGGCTGCCTTTTATTTTGTATCTTTGTTGCCTTTTTGAGTTTATATATTCTAATAAAAGAGTATGATTTTTAAAGATGTTCTTAGTTTTTTTTTTAAAAATATTGCAAAATATGAAAAATGAAAAATGTTATAAGACTTTTACCTTTTAGTTTCTTAATGTCAAAAATCTTGTTGTTACGACCATAAGTGCTATTCAAGGTTTAATAGCATCTATACTAATGATGATATCTATATGAAACTTTATGAACATATATTCTTGACAAAATAATCTTTCATTCAAAATATTGGTTTAGTATATTCTATTATTAGATTTCATTTTATAAGTAAAACAGTCTGTCATGTTACGACCATAATTATATGGAATGGCCTTAATAGTCAATGACTGTAGTCTATATATGTAAGAAGCAGAATGCCAATAGCTATTTTTATAGTCATAGGAAGAAATTTTGTGTACATTAATAGTTAACAATTACATTGAGTAAGTTTAGTTAATGTTGAGGGCAAGAACTAGGCCTATTAGAAAATTAAATTACCATTAAGGGCCTTTATTAAAGTATTAAAAGCATAGGCCTATTATATAATTCTTCTAAAATTCAAAAGCATTTATTATTATTTGCATTCCATGTTACTTGCTAAATTTAGATAATATTTGTTTTTTTATGTATTGACTATAAAAATAACCATTTTGCTATTTATATGGTCATAGTAACAATAGCAACTGCCAAAACTTAGGCCCTATGACAATGATTCCAATGAAATAGATAGATAAGATAGTAAGGGGGCCATAGCCCAGCGGTAGCGCAGCTGCTCTGGTGTGCCAGCGACCCAAGAAACAAAGTGTCCCGTCCTTCTTCTTCTAGTGGTCCTTGGTCTTGCCGTTCTATGGTCTATCATGTTCTAACCTCTTGAAAGCAATAGGGAAAAGCCTTCCGCAAATGGTACAACATTAGGGGGGCCGTAGCCCAGCGGTAGCGCATGCACGTTGCTCTGGTGTGCCAGCGACCCAGGCTCGATTCCAAGTGCAGTCACATTAATTTGGGGCTGAATTGGAATCTTAGCTTGGCTCTGCTCGTGCAATTAACAGCCTTGAGAGCCAACCCCCCAAGGTGCAGTGAAGTGTACATGCTTAATGATAATATAAAGTTAGGGCCGCTGTACACTCCTGTGTGAGTGTGTGCCTGCGTACGTATCCGCGCGCTTGTATGCCTGCTCAGGGGAGTCGGCGGAATGGGAAGTAATGCCTCTCGCCGGTTGTGTGCCTATGTCGCTTAAAGTGCGCCAGGGTGCACACAACCCCCTGCCTCTAATAAAAAAATGGTACAACATTAAGATTAAAGTTGTCTTTCGCACTATACCAATTAAAGTTGGCCAATACACATTGCAGACTCAAATCCAGTGTTACACGCGCCCTATCTGCAGGTGTCGTTTACAAATTTACTTTGTTCTGTTGAACACAGAACATTTCCTGCATATTAGGGTGAATTGGAGCATTGCCTAAAAACGATGGGGTCGTAGTATAAAGCTGTCGTAGCGTAAGTTCGATCGTACGTCGAAACTTTTACACTGCGGAGATAGGAGCTAAGAACGATCTTATCTTTCGATGGCTTTATAGAACGGGCTCGATATCTGCATGTTATTCAGGACCATCTGCTGGCTTGCAAACAGTGTTGTGAGAGCGAACAAATTGACTAAAAATACTGGAATCGATGCATGTTAAAAAACCTGTAATCTCAATACATGTACTCAATTAATTAATTGCAACACAGCAGTGGTGCGGGCCTGCTGAGGGTGCAGTTGAAAGTGGGAGCACTCTCAACTACAACTACAATAATGTACATGCATGTACTGACTTTACAACCGGACTTCTTTTTTCTCTATACCCTTGACATGCACATTGGATTGTACAGTACGTGAAATGTTTGCTTCAATGTTCAACTTTGCTTGTTTGAACCTGATCAACCAAATAATTTATTATTTATTGAACAATAATCCAAATAAACAGTTCGCCCTGTTGATAACTAAAGTTTGTCGAAAAGCGTCGGAAAAGCAATAAATGTTGATCTTTTCTATTTTTATTACAATCTAAATATACTAAATTCTTACTATCCTTAAGTTTACACAAAATCCCATTTTCATTTTCGATCCTATCTGAGGAATCGGCTATTGAGTCATCATATTAAAAAATAATTTATTGAACCAAATTATTTATTGGACGATTATTTAAACTTCAGCTCGTAATTAATTCGGAGTCCCTAATTATCCCCTTTAGCTTGTTCTCTTCTATCCCAGGTCCAATTTTTGTCACTTTTTTGCCAAATCCAGCTTAATTCCTGTTGTCACTGTGAGCAGAATGACGTATCATTTGTGTACATAGGTTACTCGGGCTCCACTTAATGAGCTTAAGTTGACAGGCCCTTTAATCCCATAAAATTCCGGTCGTCGGATTTCGACAACAAGATTTCCCGAAACACGGTGTGTGTGGACTGTTTTCGGTTGGGTCGCCGCCCTACACAGTCCAATTATGCTCTAATGGTCCTATAACTGTATGATACTGATACTTTCCGGCGTTGGGACGCACTGAGTAGTAAAACTGCATGGGCCAGGCGTTGGGATGCACTGGACTGTCGTTGCCTTGCCTGGTGTTGGGGCGCACTGCTACTCGGCCTGGTCACAGTGTGCATACAACAAACAGCGCTTACCAGTGGTCAATCAGTCGAAACGATCGGGTCGAGCTTGCATGCTTTTATATTTGGCTGCTGGATCTCTAATCTCTAGCTTTGCAAGGTCTATATCTGAATATATTCTCTAATCTCTGTCTAGCTTTCTCCGCGCTTCGTCTAAATTTAGTTTGGAATACAACCGCGCAGAAAGGAAAAAGATGAGCCTTCTCTAGGGTACATGTAAAGTGAGACGCATTACATGTACCACAAAACCGGCTTAGAGGCAGAGCTGAAAAGGGGTGAGTAGTAACAGAGAGGAAAGCCTCGCCCAGCCAATCGGAGCTGCCCAGCGCAGCAGCTAACACAGCCGAAGAACGACCAATCAGGCCGCGAGGGGGATCAGGGGGAGGGCGAGGTTCAAACAAAGGGCCGGAGCATGCCACCCCAAACCAGCCAGAACTGGTCAACCGGGGAGGCCGCCCCAGACAATGGGTAGAAGCACAAAAAACAAGTGCATAACGCCCCAAGCGACTGAAATTGTGATGATTGCAGGGATTGATTGTAAGTGTCGTGCAGATCTTGCGCACGTATTGACAATTGGTGAAAATTGAATTGAAATTATCGAAAATTATTTTGAAAATTTAATTCAATGAGGTATTGGAATTATTTTAACATAGTCATAATTTTTTACAATATAATGTGCCGGAACTTTGTTTTTATTGATTGCCAGTCTCTAGTTAAATGTATTGAAAAATAGCTAGGCATTTGATAATGATAGCAGTCTGATAGCAGTTTTAATAATTCGAAAAAATACTAACGTGGTATCCTCTAAAAACATGACAATTAAATATAGATAGTTGTTTTACTTTTTATTTTCCTAAATCGGTCTAACTTAACTTTTCGAATTGCGTCGCCGAAGAAAGTTGATCTATGCGATTGGCAGGCAGGCAGGCAGGCGGCGCGGCGGCCCTGTGATATTTTTCGTTATCTCATCCTTCAACTAGTTCTTTGAACTAGTTGAAAAAACTTCTAGTTCTTTTGTTAAGATTTATGTTTTGTATATTTCAAAAAGTCTGTCAAAAGATTAATATATATTTAGAAAAGATATCAAACTAACTAGGCCCTACCTATCATATTATTAATATTTTGGTTTTATGCAGATCGTTTTTAATTTGTCCTAGAATATTCAGGTACATAAACATAGATGGTCCTCATAAAATGCCTACCAGGAAAAAACATGGAAAATGTTTACCAAATTTGGAAAATGTACTACTGTATAATTGCAATGCAATTGTCTAATGGCCCATTCCATATAAGATGGACATATTTGGAAAATAGAAAAAGTCAATATTTTTGCTTGTCATTGCCTTATCAGCCAATTTTTTTTACCAAATTTTTTTGTATATAATTTATACAATCTAAGAATAAATAAATGTTAAAATGTTGGATTAGGCCTAGTAGTGTGTTAGTTATCAATTGGCATTAATTTATTTTTGTAAAAAATAGACATTTTCTAAGCAAAAGACATCATTATAAGTTTATGTACCTTTTAAAAACAAATAGAAAGTTTTGAAAGGTTAAAACAAACTATATAAAATTATAATACTTGCATCATCAAATAAAAACGGCAATGTCCTAGTTTCCCGCATTAAATTATTTTGACCCAAAATTTAAAATGAACAAACAAAAGCAAGTTTATTAAAAGTTTAAAATGAGTCTTAGGTCTTAAAAGGAGTATTACACGGTGTAGTTATGTGTCAGCCAGTACAGAAAGCTTCCTGACGATGGCTGCAGTTCCATGAGTTTGCTATTAGATGATAGGTTGCCAGCCAATGCATAGTCGACTCAGCATCAACTGTCAACAGTACCAGATTGCAGTGACTGATCTCAAGGTCACAGAGGTCAGTTGATGGCTGCAAATTAGCAGGAGGTATGATATTTGTAGTGCTCAAGGTCATCTTACCATGATTTGTGCTGAAAATGACAAAAATTGGGTCAAAATAATTTAACGCAGGAAACTAGGACATTGCCATAAAAACATTAGCAACTATATAATCTATTATATTTTTAATATATTAGTACTTCAAAGTTACTGAATTGACAGAAAAAATATGTTATGACCATAATGTTACAACCATAAGGCTGCCTTTTATTTTGTATCTTTGTTGCCTTTTTGAGTTTATATATTCTAATAAAAGAGTATGATTTTTAAAGATGTTCTTAGTTTTTTTTTAAAAATATTGCAAAATATGAAAAATGAAAAATGTTATAAGACTTTTACCTTTTAGTTTCTTAATGTCAAAAATCTTGTTGTTACGACCATAAGTGCTATTCAAGGTTTAATAGCATCTATACTAATGATGATATCTATATGAAACTTTATGAACATATATTCTTGACAAAATAATCTTTCATTCAAAATATTGGTTTAGTATATTCTATTATTAGATTTCATTTTATAAGTAAAACAGTCTGTCATGTTACGACCATAATTATATGGAATGGCCTTAATAGTCAATGACTGTAGTCTATATATGTAAGAAGCAGAATGCCAATAGCTATTTTTATAGTCATAGGAAGAAATTTTGTGTACATTAATAGTTAACAATTACATTGAGTAAGTTTAGTTAATGTTGAGGGCAAGAACTAGGCCTATTAGAAAATTAAATTACCATTAAGGGCCTTTATTAAAGTATTAAAAGCATAGGCCTATTATATAATTCTTCTAAAATTCAAAAGCATTTATTATTATTTGCATTCCATGTTACTTGCTAAATTTAGATAATATTTGTTTTTTTATGTATTGACTATAAAAATAACCATTTTGCTATTTATATGGTCATAGTAACAATAGCAACTGCCAAAACTTAGGCCCTATGACAATGATTCCAATGAAATAGATAGATAAGATAGTAAGGGGGCCATAGCCCAGCGGTAGCGCAGCTGCTCTGGTGTGCCAGCGACCCAAGAAACAAAGTGTCCCGTCCTTCTTCTTCTAGTGGTCCTTGGTCTTGCCGTTCTATGGTCTATCATGTTCTAACCTCTTGAAAGCAATAGGGAAAAGCCTTCCGCAAATGGTACAACATTAGGGGGGCCGTAGCCCAGCGGTAGCGCATGCACGTTGCTCTGGTGTGCCAGCGACCCAGGCTCGATTCCAAGTGCAGTCACATTAATTTGGGGCTGAATTGGAATCTTAGCTTGGCTCTGCTTGTGCAATTAACAGCCTTGAGAGCCAACCCCCCAAGGTGCAGTGAAGTGTACATGCTTAATGATAATATAAAGTTAGGGCCGCTGTAACTCCTGTGTGAGTGTGTGCCTGCGTACGTATCCGCGCGCTTGTATGCCTGCTCAGGGGAGTTGGTGGAATAGACAGTAATGCCTCTCGCCCAGTGGTGTGATTCAGGCGCGAATTCGCGCCAGGCGCGAAAATGGCGCGAATGCGCGAATCCTGGGGGTCTGGCGCGAAATTTTGTGGAACCATGGGCGCGAAAATTGCATTCTTATTTTCTGCTTTTTACACTTATTCTCTTGTCAGACAGTATGAAATACAAGAATGTCATAGCTTAGGAGATTAATCTAACAAACTGAGTTCAATCTCAGGCGTCAGCAGCAGAATGTGCAGAAGAAGAAACAGAAGAAGGCAGGGAAGCTAGCTGCAGCTCGTCTTAAAGCGCAAGGCTGCTGAGCTGCTGTCAACG
>NIVC01004622.1:0-40345 GCA_002269645.1 Macrostomum lignano
TTCTCCGCTGCAATTGGCGGCCAGTGCAGTTGCTCTTTTTATATATCGGTTTACGAGTAGATCTCTCCTCTATGCGTTCTTAATCTCTCCCTTTGGATCATTTCTAACTTCTATCTCCTCTCCCCTCTCTCATCTCTCTCCCCTCTCCCCTTCCTCCCTATCCTCTCTCTTTTCAACCTACTCTCCTCTTTATCCTCTCCTCTCTCTTCTCTCTCCTCTTCCCTCCTGTCTCTCTCTCGTCCCATCTCCTCTCGCCTCTCCTTTTTCCTCATCTCTCCTGTCTCGGTTTCTCTTCGTATCCCAATTCTTTCTCATTCCCCTGTGTCTGCAAAACTTTATAGCAGCTTGGCACACAGTCTAGCTGAATCCTTATGCAGCCGTCAGCATTCCCAATGCACTCTCACCATTAGTCTCCTCGATGTGCACTCGCTCGTTAACGCCAACATTCATTTCCTCCAGCTCAGCGTCTAGTCGCTCATTTTTCTTGGCCAATTGTCCAGATTTCACCTCGGACAGTTCCTTCAGCCTGGCTTGTTTCATCTCAATCATTTTGGCGTGATGCTGGAGCAGATATTTTTGTAGGTTTGAAGAAATATTTTATTCGTTAATAGTAGTCAGTCTAGCTAAATGTCCTCTATATTTTATAACCAACCTTTTTCATGAGCTCGATTGCCTGGTCCAGCTTCTGAATCTCGCTGTTGATCAAGCCGTCGTAATCCTCAGTTGACAGGTACTGAAATTGGGTGTAAATAGGTGAATTAAACTGAGTTTAAAACTGTCCCTGGATATTGGTGTCAGGAAGGGCCACTGGAGCTTAAAACAGTCACAGGATATTGGTGTCAGGAAGGGCCACTGGAGCTTAAAACTGTCACTGGATATTGGTGTCAGGAAGGCCCACTGGAGCTTAAAACTGTCACTGGATATTGGTGTCAGGAAGTCCCACTGCAGTATAAAACTGTCACTGGATATTGGTGTCAGGAAGTCCCACTGCAGTATAAAACTGTCACTGGATATTGGTGTCAGGAAGGGCCACTGCAGTATAAAACTGTCACTGGATATTGGTGTCAGGAAGGGCCACTGCAGTATAAAACTGTCACTGGATATTGGTGTCAGGAAGGGCCACTGCAGTATAAAACTGTCACTGGATATTGGTGTCAGGAAGGGCCACTGCAGTATAAAACTGTCACTGGATATTGGTGTCAGGAAGTCCCACTGCAGTATAAACTGTCACTGGATATTGGTGTCAGGAAGGGCCACTGCAGTATAAAACTGTCACTGGATATTGGTGTCAGGAAGTGCCACTGCAGTATAAAACTGTCACTGGATATTGGTGTCAGGAAGGGCCACTGCAGTATAAAACTGTCACTGGATATTGGTGCCAGGAAGGGCCACTGCAGTATAAAACTGTCACTGGATATTGGTGTCAGGAAGGGCCACTGCAGTATAAAACTGTCACTGGATATTGGTGTCAGGAAGGGCCACTGCAGTATAAAACTGTCACTGGATATTGGTGTCAGGAAGTCCCACTGCAGTATAAAACTGTCACTGGATATTGGTGTCAGGAAGGGCCACTGCAGTATAAAACTGTCACTGGATATTGGTGTCAGGAAGTCCCACTGCAGTATAAAACTGTCACTGGATATTGGTGTCAGGAAGGGCCACTGCAGTATAAAACTGTCACTGGATATTGGTGTCAGGAAGGGCCACTGCAGTATAAAACTGTCACTGGATATTGGTGTCAGGAAGGGCCACTGCAGTATAAAACTGTCACTGGATATTGGTGTCAGGAAGGGCCACCGGAGTTTAAAACTGTCACTGGATATTGGTGCCAGGAAGGGCCACTGCAGTATAAAACTGTCACTGGAAATTGGTGTCAGGAAGGGCCACTGCAGTATAAAACTGTCACTGGATATTGGTGTCAGGAAGGGCCACTGCAGTATAAAACTGTCACTGGAAATTGGTGTCAGGAAGGGCCACTGCAGTATAAAACTGTCACTGGATATTGGTGTCAGGAAGTCCCACTGCAGTATAAAACTGTCACTGGATATTGGTGTCAGGAAGGGCCACTGCAGTATAAAACTGTCACTGGATATTGGTGTCAGGAAGGGCCACTGCAGTATAAAACTGTCACTGGATATTGGTGTCAGGAAGGGCCACTGCAGTATAAAACTGTCACTGGAAATTGGTGTCAGGAAGGGCCACTGCAGTATAAAACTGTCACTGGATATTGGTGTCAGGAAGGGCCACTGGAGCTTAACAATGAGACTGGATTATATGCATTTTGCGTAACATCAGATAAGTCTTGCTCTGTCCAAATGTAACTACTCAAATCAAAAGATTCTAGTAAGTAGTATAACTTTTAAATGCACTAAGATCTTAGTCCTACCCTCTGAATTTCGCGCGTTATCTTGAAGCTATTAATATCGCGCAGCTTATTAATGAGATCCTCGGCGTCCATCCGCATGCCGCGGAGTTCCCATTCGAGTCGGCGGAACGTCTTCTTGGAGTCTTTGGCCTCCTCCATGAACCGCACCTTGGCCTCGCCCAGGGTCTTGATCTTGCTATTGAGGTCCTCCACTACACCGCGGCTGAGCAGAAGGCTGTCGGCGAAGTCAATGATAAAGTCGTCGCGCGGTTCGACCTCTACTTGACCCTGCTTGACCAGCAGCTGCACCTCCAGGTTGTTAGCGAACTGGGCTCGCTGATTGGCTAGTTGCTCCTGGAAGCAGATTGTTACAATTGCTTGGCGGCTAAGAAGCTATACTGTATCTATTGTATTGTCCTGTATCTTATTAGTCTCTCTCTCCCTTTATCTCAGTCTCTCTCCCTTTATCTCAGTCTCTCTCCTTTATCTCAGTCTCTCTCCCTTTATCTCAGTCTCTCTCCCTTTATCTCAGTCTCTCTCCCTTTATCTCAGTCTCTCTCCCTTTATCTCAGTCTCTCTACCTTTATCTCAGTCTCTCTCCCTTTATCTCAGTCTCTCTCCCTTTATCTCAGTCTCTCTCCCTTTATCTCAGTCTCTCTCCCTTTATCTCAGTCTCTCTCCCTTTATCTCAGTCTCTCTAACTTTATCTCAGTCTCTCTCCCTTTATCTCAGTCTCTCTCCCTTTATCTCAGTCTCTCTCCCTTTATCTCAGTCTCTCTCCCTTTATCTCAGTCTCTCTCCCTTTATCTCAGTCTCTCTCCCTTTATCTCAGTCTCTCTCCCTTTATCTCAGTCTCTCTCCCTTTATCTCAGTCTCTCTCCCTTTATCTCAGTCTCTCTCCCTTCATCTCAGTCTCTCTAACTTTATCTCAGTCTCTCTCCCTTTATCTCAGTCTCTCTCCCTTTATCTCAGTCTCTCTCCCTTTATCTCAGTCTCTCTCCCTTTATCTCAGTCTCTCTTCCTTTATCTCAGTCTCTCTCCCTTTATCTCAGTCTCTCCAACTTTATCTCAGTCTCTCCAACTTTATCTCAGTCTCTCTCCCTTTATCTCAGTCTCTCTCCCTTTATCTCAGTCTCTCTCCCTTTATCTCAGTCTCTCTCCCTTTATCTCAGTCTCTCTCCCTTTATCTCAGTCTCTCTTCCTTTATCTCAGTCTCTCTCCCTTTATCTCAGTCTCTCTCCCTTCATCTCAGTCTCTCTCCCTATCTCGTTCTCTCTCTCTTATGGTACTTTAGCGTTAATCGGAGACCAAGCACTCACCTGCAGCAGTTTCAAGTTCTCTGCATCAGACTGCATCTGGTTGTACTCAGACTCGCGCTTAGTGACAAACGCTTGAAACTCGGACAGCGCCAGGGTCATGTCGCCAATCAGCAGCTCTTTCTCGCGCTTGGCCCGCCTCAGCTGGCAGAAGCGCTGCCACACGTGGGCGTCGAGGCCCGACGGCATGTGCCTCTCGTCGTCCTGCTCGCGAAGCACCTGTTGTTATTTGATCAAAGTATATCGCTTATTGGATGCTGCGAAATCCCACTTGACATCGTTCCACAACCAGTGCTGATGATGCAATTCTGCACATTCCGCAGAGTCCTGAGCACATTCAAGTGTGCCAACACTGTACGCAGGCACGCGCTCATAGAGGATGTACAGTGGCCCGTTGACTTCCTAACCATCAGGCATGTCTTGGGGGTTGGCCCTCGTAAGCCTCAAATTAATTAGTAATCGAACTAGGGTCAACTAGGTCAGGTGACGCGACAGTCACACAAAAATTGTCTGAATGATTCTGTGAACTTATTCATTCATGAACTCATCAGCTAGTGCAGAAAAACACCTTGTCAGTTTCTCAGAATATTCGTCTCTTTAAAAAGCATTATTCACCTGTCCCAGAGCCTGTCGGGCGCCCTCCTGTCGGCTGGCCGTTGTCGGCCGGTTTCCGTACGGATTGAACGGCGCTTCGCCCAGACCGGCTTTGATCTTCAATCTGCAAATTGAGTTGTTTTGATAAGAATTTGGGTATCGACTATTAATGCTAGCATTATATTATAAGTTCAAAATAAGAGATTAGAGGTGTCGGGACATCAAAAGTATTCCGCTGTTAACAAGTTAAAATGATAAATATGGATTATTGTCGAGACATCAAAGGGTCTTACCGCCCTTTTTAAGTTTAAAATGAGAGATAAGAAACGGTGTCGGAACATCAAAGTGGCCGCCGTTATCAAGTTAAAAATGAGAGATAAGAAACGGTGTCGGAACATCAAAGTGGCCGCCGTTATCAAGTTAAAAATGAGAGATAAGAAACGGTGTCGGGACATCAAAGGGGCCGCCGCCTTTTTTAAGTTAAAAAAAGACATAATCAAGGTAACGCTACTATTTATATTGTAATAATGTGTTGGCAACACTTACTGGGGCAATTTCTTCTTGTACATTTTGTGCAGCGTGTCGGCCATTGCTGCGGAAATTTCTGGAAATTCTTTCTTGAAAGCGGAGAAGTTCTTCTCCATGTACTCGTTGTCGGACTTGGCGTATTGAATCTGCTCGTCTTGGGTCTTCACCAGCTTGCGACTGCGGTCGATCAGGGGTCCGAGATCCTCTAGGGCGGCTCGACGCTTCGTCAGTTGGCTAGCGAGCTCCTGCTCGCGAACGCTGAGCTCCTCCTCGATGAGCAACGCCAGCCTCAGCCGGTAGATCTTCAGCTCCTCGTGCACCACAGCAGACTGGGTTTTGACTTTGAGGGAGAACAGCTGTCGGAGCTCCTGATCGAATGACGTCATGTTGTCCTCCGTGAGGCCCTAGAAATCGGTGCGCGAGGTGAGCGTTTTGGGTGAGTCTGGCTTGTTTGGCGCTAATTAAAAACATCTGAGAAGCTAGCATTTAAAATCAAGTTGGCGGTCTGTGAGACACCCAAAGCGGCGCCTAGAGGCACACAAATTTGGCGCTTGTGAGCCACCCGATTTGGTGCTGTGAGACACCCAAATTAGCGCCGTTGAGACACCCAAATTAGCGCCGTTGAGACACCCGAATTAGCGCCTTTGAAACACCCTAATTGGCGCCTTTTTGAGACATCCAAATTGGCGCCTTTAAGACACCCAAATCGGCGCCTTTGATACTCCTAAATCGGCGCTTATGAGACATACAGATCGGCGCCTTTAAGACACCCTAATTGGCGCCTTTGAGACTCCCAAATCGGCGCCTTTGATACTCCCAAATCGGCGCTTATGAGACACACAAATCGGCGCCTTTGAGACACCCTAATTGGCGCCTTTAAGACTCCCAGATCGGCGCCTTTGAGACACCCTAATTGGCGCCTTTTTGAGACACCCAAATCGGCGCCTTTGATACTCCCAAATCGGCGCTTATGAGACACACAAATCGGCGCCTTTGAGACACTAAAAATTGGCGCCAGTGAGCCACACAAGTTGGCGCCTTTAAGACACGCAAAACGGCGCCTTTGAGACTCCCAAATCGGCAACTTTGAGATTCCCAAAACGGCGCCTGTGAGACAGCCGATTTCAATGATCACCTAAAGTCGATAATCCAAATCTGCAGTCTTGTTTCAAACATCAAGTGGTTTGGCGTATCTACAAGGGAGAAATTTCTCACCTGCAGCTTCTTCAATTCGGCCTCGAGCTGCTTGCGATATTTCTCCCGCTCCTCTTGCAGTTCCCGAACCCGGCGCTCGTAGTCTTCGGCTGCTTTTCGTTCCTCTTCGTTCCATTCGGTTTCCTGGAATTGCAGTGGACATTGGGACGTGATCGTGGCTATCCATGTACATTTTCACAGATTCATCAACGGTTCACCGACGTTATCCACGTTCACAAATTCAAAAAATTTGCAGATCCACCCATTCACAGGTTCACCCATTTACAGGTTCACTATTTCACAGTCTGATCAATTGACATATACACATATTCACTTGTTCACGGTTTCCTAAGTTTATCCATTCAAAGATTCACACACCCACAGATTTAACAATTTACAGTTTTATCCATTCACAAGTTTGTACCCATTTACAGGTTCACCCATTCACAGGCTCACCCGTTCACAGGTTCACCCATTCACAGGTTTATCCATTCACAGGTTCACCCATTCACAGGTTCACCCATTCACAGGTTCACCCATTCACAGGTTCACCCATTCACAGGTTCACCCATTCACAGGTTCACCCATTCACAGGTTCACCCATTCACAGGTTCACCCATTCACAGGTTCACCCATTCACAGGTTCACCCATTCACAGGTTCATCCCTTTAAGAGGTTCATCCATTCACAGGTTTACCCATTCACAGATTCTCCGATGTATGCACCTGTTCACCAATTCCCTCACCTGCTTATTAATCATAAACGCCGGCTTAGGAATGTCCTTCTTGAGCTCGTCCTCCTTGTGCACCTCCAGCACTCCGCCCATCATCTTGTCCAGGCCGCGCTCTCGCCAGTTGTCCAGCCTCTCCCGTCTGAGTCGATCCTCCTCAGCTTGACGCTCCTCTACGAGCTTCTTCTGCTGCTCCGGCGTCAAGTATTTCTCAACGGTGACCTCGCTGTCGCTTACAGTGAACAGCAGCTCGGGCTTCTCAACGGCCACAAAGTTCGGATCCGACACGGCGGTTGGCAAGCCCAGATCCGATACGATCTTCTTTACTCGCAAATTTCTTTCGCGAATTTTGCTCATCTCCTGGTCTTTCTTCTTGTAAACTTCGTTGAATGCCTTGTTGAAGCCGGTCTTGATGTGCCGGATCGAGTCCTGGTTCGAGTTGTTGTTTGGCGAGTTTGAGGTTTAGTTCATTGCTTGTGTCGTCTCAGGAAAATTTAGTGGGAGAAAAGTAGTGAAAGATCCGAGAAATACTTTTTTTAGTTTTGGAAAATACCAGTGTGAGTCTTGAGAACTCTGTGGGATCTCGAAAATCCCTGGTGTGAGTTCTGGGAATCCCTGGGTGAGTTCCGGGAAATCTCTGGGGCAATTCCGGGAAATCCCTGTACAAGATTTAGGAAATCCCTGTGTGAGTTCTGGGGAATCCCTGTGAGAATTCCGGGAAACCCTTGTGTGAGTTCTCGGAAATCTGTGTGGAATCTCAAAAATCTCTGGTGTGAATTCTAGAGAATCCTTGTGTGAATTCTGGGAAGTCTTTCTTGTGCGAGTCTATGGGAAGTCTTTCTTGTGCGAGTCTATGGGAAGTCTTTCTTGTGCGAGTCTATGGGAAGTCTTTCTTGTGCGAGTCTATGGGAAGTCTTTCTTGTGCGAGTCTATGGGAAGTCTTTCTTGTGCGAGTCTATGGGAAGTCCCGTTTGACAAAATGCGAGATATGCAGGGAAACCCAGAGTGAATTCTGGGAAATCCCTGTGCAATATTTGAGAAATCCCTGTGTGAGTTCTGGGGAATTCCTGTGCCAAATTCGGGACATCATTGTGTGAGATCTGGGAAATCCCTGCGGGAAATTCGTGGAATCCTGGAAATATACAATGCAATAGAGGGAAATCCGTACATATACAATGTACGGCAATGACAGAATATTCCTCTATATTTTGGTTTCACTGAGACACCAAATATGAAATCCGGAAAATTCTATTTTATTTTTAGGGAAATCCAACGACGACCCTGCAGGGAGTTCCATAAGTGCGATTTTTAGGAAAGAAATCGTAAGAATGCAAGCTTCAAATGTCAGACCTGTTATTAATAAATGGCGTATTTACTAATTAGAAACAATTGGCTCACCTGCAGAAGCACAATCTGGTTAATCTTCTGCTCCCGGGAGTGCAGCTCAAACTGCGAGTAAAACATCGACTTGAGAATGCCGAATCGCTCAGCTAAAAATAAAAAATAATAACGGTGTTACACTGTCCGTAACTTGCTAGCTGTTTAATTTTGAAAAATATTTAATTGCAACATTGTCAATAATAAAATGGCATACAGTATTTTTTTTGAAAACTTTTTGGCATATTTGCATTTACTATGAGCTCGTTGATAAATGGTTTTCAGTTAGTACACGCTTTGATATCACTCAAAACGAGGTGATTCTTTAACGATGATGTTTTAATGAACTTTATCGTAAATATATTTGTTATACTTCACATTTTAAAAAGTGCTAATAATTGTTTTACTTTAAAACTTGTCTTATTTACTTACTGAGTGGTCTGTTAATTTTAATAGTAAAAATCGACTTTTTAGTAACAACAGGTTAGTATTTAAATGTACTTTTCTCGTGAATTTTGCAATTTTCTAAGAAATCCAGTAAAGCTATTCCGAAGCAACGTAAAAATTAAGAGCTGCCGGCTTTAGTAACGTATCTTTTTTCTGACGAGCAAAATTTTCCGGAATATTTTAGAAATGCATTTTAAAGCAAAGAAAAAACTTGAAATAGCATTGTTAGTTAATTTTCCAGACTTATTAATTTGTTAATAGATTTACCTGAAGCCTTGTCTGTGATGACTGTTGACGATTCGAGAAAAGAGTCGAGTTTGAATATTTTTGTTAATAATAGTGGGCTATTTGCATATTTTCATATCATTAAAATTTGATTAAAATTGTTTAAGCTGGCAAGCTTAAATGCACACTATATAGAATATTGCTACTCCCCCCAATCTTTAATAAGCGATGCAAAGGTTTTCAGTTAGGTAAGGCTGAGAAGTTGAAAATTTCCATGACCCAAGAAATTGAACTAAAAAATATGATTCAAATTTAAACTGATAGTGTGATATTTAGATAAATCTTTTATACATGTATTAGTCTATTTTATCATTCAAGCGAAATTAAAACTGCTTACTAAAAGCGATTGCAGATTAGTGCATGTAAAGGACTTAATAGTGGCGCAAGGGACTTCTGAGGTGAACAGGGATGTCAGGGACTTCTGGGGGAGAACAGGTGTGTCAGGGACTTTTGGGGGAGAACAGGTGTGCCAGGGACTTCTGGGGGGGAACAGGTGTGCCAAGGACTTTCTGTGGAGGAACAGGGGGCACAAAAGTATAAAAGTACATGTAAACAATGTAGAATACAAGCATCAAAGCGGATTATTAAAAGCCAAAAAGCACCAGAGTTTGAACCGCATGTACTTGTAATGCATGCTACTCGTAACACAGATATTAATTAAACTTCAACCATAACAGCTATTGTCACCTGCACTGCCCTGCAGAGTGATAGAATCCTGCTCCTCCTGCTGCTCCTGGGTCTCCTCATCGGCGCCTTCGGCCTTCAAATAAATTTAGCAATTAAATGCGTGAAAATATTAAACTTTTTATGACGCTGAAATATACTTAGAGAAGATTAGTCATTTACAAGTGTATCATAGACATAAACGCCAATTATATCTATTGTCATCGTTGCAATAATAATCGTGATTTATATAAAGTTTCTTTCAATCCAAGTAGTATAGAACGCACTTTTATCTTAAGGAGAAAACAGCGACAAGAGTTTTGTGCACCCATAACAGCACCAGTGCGTGCGGAACAGTAATAACTGCCTTTACTTCGAATATAAATTAATATTCCATAAAACATATAAATTAAATGCATTGAGTGCAACACAAAGAAGAAAGTATAAACTAAAAAAGTGCCTTATAAGTACTCTTCCAGTCAAAAAATTCTAAGAAGTTAACCATCATTGATTCGTTTACCTTCAGGTTGAATCGCGTTTTAATGGCATCTTCCAGCGGCTTTAAATTGTAACGAATTGTTGTTAGCAATTTCATGTAAACTACTACGATTTAGCTTTATGTCTGAGGAATACTACTCGTCACTAGACTCGTAAGTAAAAATATTAGCAAAAGGCAACCGAGACTATATCATTTTCTCATATTTTTAAGTAATAATTAATATGAAATTCTTTAAAAACCTGCGGAATACTGCTTGTCACTGACTCGTAAGTAGGAGCATATGAAAAAAGCAACAAAAATGTGTTGATTAGAATTTTTCCAACGCTTTAGTTACCTGCTGATCCTTGCTATGAGAGTCCAGCAGCTCGCGCCTGTCTTTGGCCTCCTGAATCTCTATCACTCGCCGCTTGGCAACCTGATCGAGTCGATCCTGCTCTTCTTTAGTCTGCGGTCTCAGCGGGTAGTTCGACACCTCTAGGGGGGCGCCGAACGTTACAATACTGCGACCTTTGACCTCCATTTCTTCCCAGCATTCGCGTTTTATGACCTCGGCGAGGAACTTCTTGGCCAGATTTTCCAGCCCGATGCGCTTGCGAACGCTGGCCACCTGCGTTAGCGGATGAGCCATGCGATAATCATTCATATTTTCCCTAATCCACATCGATGGGATTCTCCCGTCTTTTCAAAATCCCTATCAAATGCGATTCTGTAATTCCTAGAAAATCTCTAATGAGATTCTCGCATTCCTATAAAATCCCTAATAAGATTCCTACATTCCTAGAAACTCTATAACAAGATTCTCCCATTCCTATAAATCCCTAATGAGATTCTCGCATTCCTATAAAATCCCTAACAAGATTCTCCCATTCCTAGAAAATCCCTAACAAGATTCTCCCATTCCTAGAAAATCCCTAACAAGATTCTCCCATTCCTAGAAAATCCCTAACAAGATTATCCCATTCCTAGAAAATCCCTAACAAGATTATCCCATTCCTAGAAAAGCCCTAACAAGATTATCCCATTCCTAGAAAATCCCTAACAAGATTATCCCTTTCCTAGAAAATCCCTAACAAGATTATCCCTTTCCTAGAAAATCCCTAACAAGATTATCCCATTCCTAGACAATCCCTAACAAGATTATCCCATTCCTAGAAAATCTATAACAAGATTCTCCCATTCCTAGAATCTCCCTAATGAGATTATCCCATTCCTAGAATCTCCCTAATGAGATTCTCCCATTCCTAGAAACTCCCTATCCATTGGATCCTCTGTATTCCTAGGAAATCCTCATCAAAAACATTCCCTTAAATAAAATCCTCTGAACTTTGAACTTGAAAACACGGTGAATGCTTTCGCACCTCACTATCAGTCTCCTGACCGAACTTGGCCTGCTCGTCCAAGTCGAGCTCGAACTCGTGCGGATCGAGCCTCTCCAACTCGTCCGATTCGGCAGCATTTTTATCCACCATGGCTTTGATGTGGCTGCGCATCTCCGACAGCCTGTCGCGCAGTTCGGTCTTCTTGTCGGCGTATTTTCTATCCTCCTCTGTCAGGGCTTCGCGCTCCTGATCGTGCAGCCAGGTCGAGTTCGAGACCCGGCGAGCTGAGGACGTTCCAGACGCCGCGCCGTCGTCATCGCACTCGGAAACTCGTCGTTCAGGCCGTTCGGTCGGCTGGGTCCACGTCGGCATTCCGGCCGATGCCTCGTTCTCGGCGGTGATGGCACTCATCCGGTCGGAGCTGAAGGCCAGCTCCCAGTCGGTAAATTTGGCGGAGAGCTCGTCTGGCAGCCTGCGGGGGTGCGAACGTGGACGAGGTGCGATGTGCGGAGATCGCTATTGGCTACAGGCTCTTTCTATCTTTCTTTCCCACCTTCCTTCCCCGTCTTGCTTCTCTATCTTCCTTCCCAATCACCATTCTCACCTGACAGAAAATCGGCACAGGCTGCCGTCGTATCCGGTAGTTAGTAGAGACTTGCCGTCAAGCGACAATGCTGCGGATAGCACACCACCGTTGGTGTAGCTGTGGGCGCGCACTTTGACGGCGACTTCCTGCACGTAAATATTATAATAGTAACCAAATGAAGGTGTGAGGTGGGTGTCGGAGTGAGAGCGGGAGAGAAGTTATCTAGGGCAGAGGGGCAGAGGCGTGGGTGGATATCAGCTGGTGTACGTGTAAGAGCGGGAAAGAAGTTATCTAGGGCAGAGGGGCAGAGGCGTAGGGTGGATGTCAGCTGGTGTACGTGTAAGAGCGGAAAGAAGTTATCTAGGGCAGAGGGGCAGAGGCGTGGGGTGGATGTCAGCTGGTGCACGCGTAAGAGCGGGAAAGAAGTTATCTAGGGCAGAGGGGCAGAGGCGTGGGTGGATGTCAGCTGGTGTAAGAGCGGGAAAGAAGTTATCTAGGGCAGAGGGGCAGAGGCGTGGGTGGATGTCAGCTGGTGTACGTGCAAGAGCGGGAAAGAAGTTATCTAGGGCAGAGGGGCAGAGGCGTGGGTGGATGTCAGCTGTGTATTTCCAGATCAACGGTCAACAGAAAGCATCACTTGCATTCTTCTCTAAGTCGACCACCGTCACGTGACCGTCGCAACCGTACACCAGCAGAGCCAGCTTAGATAGATGAATTTTCAGCTGCATCTCGGAGTCCTCGGCAAAAACTTCGGGAGAAGCGGCAACGTTGGCAGATAAAATCTGGTCTTCGGGCACTTCGTCCTGCGATTTTATTATAGTACGAGTATGTTTTGCATTAAATTCAAATTAAAGTTAAAATCAAAGTACATTTGATCCAACATTCGCGTGCGATTTGAGAAGATACTTCAAGCAAATCAAAATGCAAAAAAACGATAAATCAAAATCTGTTGCTTCTAAAATTTGCGTGATATTGCGTATGCATTTGTTTAAATAAATAAAAAGCAACACGTGAAAAAGAGATTGTAAAAAAATAATAAGCAAAATTTCAACAGCCCGCAGGTCCATTGCAGTAAATAAATTTATGGAAAACGTTGATTTGTTATAAATTGGTTGCTTAAATACAATTGTTCCATCCCACAAATTTGAAGTTTTGCAATCAAGGCTCATCAAAGCTTAACTTTGCTTTAATTAGCTTGTAAATAAATTGGATCGCCTAAAAACAGAATTTTGTAAGGGCTGCTGGGGACACCTCATCTGGGCGCTGGTTCACTGCCTCCTCAATAGCTCTCTGCTGAGCCAAGTGCCTGCTGACACTGGCCATGCTGAGCCTCCACAGGGCCGTGCCCTGACGCCCCTGCAGCTGCTGTCGTTGCGGCAGAGAGGCAGTCAAGTCAACGGAGGACTTCGGGCCTCTGCTAGTGAAAGCGACCTCAGATTCGGGTGTCACAGATCTCTGAGACTCAAAGTGCTGCTGAGGTTGCTGTCCCTTCTGTGTGGATCGAGTTTTCATTTTTGTATTAAATTTTACCTTTTTATAACCTTTTAAACATACGACGCGATCGACAAAAATGGTGACAACAAAATAAAGCAGTTGCGGAGATGGAAAAAATGCCTGTGATTTTCATTAAAAAACGTTTTAAACAAACGAGTGACATACGTGAGTATACAGAGCTAAATAATTGCTTTTCGAGTTCGATTAAAACAAACCTCATCAACATTTTCGAACACTTCTTGAGCCTGCTCAGCTATTGGTTGATCCACTATCTAAACATGATTTTTAACGATAGAGAAGGTTTTTCAGCGATATTTCCCCTGCGCCACTTTAAGTAGCGTATAAAGTGCATGCTGGTTAGATTTATTTACCGATTCTTCCTCGTGTTTGCGATGAATCTTCGCGGTGGCAGAATTAATTGATGCGTTGATGCGGTACGGTGGTTTATAAGTAATTTCAATTGTAGAATTAGTTTAACTGTATAAAATACCTGACGTAGTTTGCTGTACTTTTCAAGCTTTAGTGACAAACGTACATACATATACACATGTAGCAAAAGAGTACATAGTACATGTACTTTAGAGTTCCAATTTGTGATCGTTATTATAACATTTAGATTTAACTCCGCGCCGTTATTCTCAACTATTTTAACAAAAATTGGTGTCTTTGTGATGACACTTTTTGCGACTTGATTCAAGCATTTTTTCTTTCGTTTAATTATGCTTGACTACACACACGAAACATAAATTCAGAACAACAGAATTGGAGTTTTGAACACTAAATCCCAGCAAATTCATTTAACTAATATTGATTTGGCACTTAATTCAAACAAAAACGTGCAGTTCAATACGTAATATTATAGTTACCTGGGCGACTTGGGGCATATTCTGAACAAACATTGACATTCTTCGTTTAGCCTAAACGAATAAAAATGAGAAATCGTCCAGATATTTTAGTTAGCGTGGGAATTAAATTCTGTACACTAACTACTTTGAATAATAAATTGTTGGCATGCCTCAATACGTATACGTATACGTTGTACTTTACTGAATAAGTTTTGCAAATTTAAACATGCACTGATTAAAAAAATAATCAACAAAAACAAATTTAAACGGTTTTTATAAATATTTTACCTTCTTGTAAAGTTCCATGAACTGAAATAATATTATTGTCACATTTTTGATCGAATAATTTTTTGCAAGTAAAGATCCGTCTGAAGTGTTCGAATGATTAAAACAAATCTAACTACATGTAAGTGCTCGTAGTTTGTTAATATTTTCCGTGATTTTCTTTAATCTAGTTCTGCTTGAATTGGCATTCAATTCTGGGCAGTAACTTACCGACTGTTGCGCCAAACTGCTACCAATGTCCACTGATAGTCTGCGCTGAGTCTTACAATTGTTGAAAGTTACAGTGAAGTTGACGTTAATTTTTATTACTCGGTAATTTTTTTATTTTCAAGCAAAAACGCCTGTGACATGCTTCCAGTAGTATTTCCAGCATTTTAGCCCGTTGAAGAAAAAATAAAGAAAAGAGCTAGCTACTAAAAATACCTCCGTCCGTTGCAGAGTTGCTTGTTTGATTCGAAGCTAAAAAGAAGTTTTAAATTATTAAAAGGACGACGCTTGATAAAATATCAAGAAATCAAATCAGAGCCAATACTTCTTTTACTAAATATGATTTTCAAAACTGACTTGTGCAAGTGAAAATAATCTAATGGTATACCTGTCGTTTTTCTTCCTCGGAAATATCGGCCTGGTTTGAAAAATTGGCACCGATTTGAAAATAAACAACTTAAACAAGTTAAAATTTAATTAAATAACTTTGTCTTCGTGAATTCGACAGAGAAATGCAACTATAACAAAAAATCAACTTCAAACTCTAAGAAAAGTTACTAAGGAAATCAAATTTGGCAACAAAAATACCTTCTTTAATTCTTCAAGAAAGTTTTCCTACAAAATTGGGAGGGGTAAAATAAGAAACATCAAATGTGCCTTTAAAAACTAAGGTTAAAACTGTGTGACGCACGCATAAAAAACGGACAATAGAAGAACTTAAAAGAAAGGGAATTAAAGTACGCATTGTACCTTGGCTTCTCTGGCGGCCAAATCCGCCATACCCGCTAGAGAGGCTTGGGTCTTTTGCTGCTGAAATTCAAACAGAATTTAAGAGGGAGATGCCTCTAGCTGGTTTCGTGGGACACTGACAAAATATAAGCGTCATGGTATGAATTGGAATCCATAGTCTATGGCAGAGAGCCTGTGGTATAGTGTCTATGGTAGAGAGTCTATGGTAGAGAGTCTATGGTAGAGAGTCTATGGTATAGTGTCTATGGTAGAGAGTCTATGGCTGAGAGCCTGTGGTATAGTGTCTATGGTAGAGAGTCTATGGTAGAGAGTCTATGGCTGAGAGCCTGTGGTAGAGAGTATTTGGCAAAGAGCCTGAGGTATTCTATGGCGGAAAGTCTATATCAATTAGCTAAAGCTAATAGTTAGTACAAACCTGATTAGTTGGCAGCGGGTACAGCAGCAGCTGGCGAGTGCTCTTGCCGATGGTGTAGAACCGGGGCCGCTCGCCGCCGAACAGGGTGCAGCCGTAGCCGCTGGCGTCCAGCCTGTAGGCCTGGCGCTTCACGGCGCTGTCTTCGAACAGGCCGCGATTGGGGCCATAGAACTGAGCGGGATCTGGGAGATAGATTTGGGAGAACATGAGCTGCGATTTCTGACCTGTAAGTAGCTCGTATCTCTGCCCACACTCCTATATAGAAATTATAATCTACCCCATCTATACCCCTCTCTATACCCTCCTCCCTTTACCCTCCTCTTTTTACCTTCCTCTCAATACTCTCCTCTCAATACCCTCCTCTCAATACCCTCCTTCCAATACCCTCCTCTCAATAACCGCCTTTTAATACCCTCCTCTCTTTACCCTCCTCTCTTCACCTTCCTCTCAATACCCTCCTCTCAATACTCTCCTCTCAGTACCCTCCTCTCAATACCCTCCTCTCAGTACCCTCCTCTCAATACCCTCCTCTCTAGACCCTCTTCCCAATACCATCCTCCCACTACCCTCCTCCCAATACCCGTCCCCTTTGCCAGAGCCCAACACTCACTCTTCATCAGCTCGTCACTGATCTCGAAGAATGTCACGTGACCCGGATCGTTCTGTCCGGGCAGCTTGGCCAGCGCCAGCACCTGGATTGCACCGTCTTCACACCGACACCGCAGACCGACATGTCCTGCACCTGGCCGGGCACCGACACCCCGCCGAGAATGTCGAACGACTTCGACGGACGAGCCCAGCCGACAAAAGCTCGACCGTCGGCTGCCGCGGTGACGAAGAGGCGCCCGGTTGGATCCACAACGACCTTGGCCACCGGGCAGCCCTGGTGCAGCTGGCGGCGGCAGAGGAGGCGCGGCTCCCGCGGCTTGCCGAGGTCCACAGCACTCACTGAGCCATCCCGACCGCCCACCAACACGACGTTGGCGGTAGGATTGCCAGCGAATGAGGCAGCCTGCGATTTAACAGGATTGGGACTGACTGACTGACTGACTGACTGACTGACTGACTGACTGACTGACTGACTGACTGACTGACTGACTGACTGACTGACTGACTGACTGACTGACTGACTGACTGACTGACTGATTGACTGACTGACTGACTGACTCACTGACTGACGGACTGACTGACTGACTGACGGACTGACTGACTGACTGACTGACTGACTGACTGACTGACTGACTGACTGACTGACTGACTGATTGACTGACTGACTTACCTCAACGTCCAACTCCAACGAAGACAGCAAGGCTCCTCCTGAGTTCGAGTCCCACACCTGGACCAGACCATTATCTCGGACGGACTAAAAGTGAATTTTTTAAATGAATTTTAATCATGTGATATTGCTTTATTTCATACTAATAATCTCAGGTTAACCCAGCGGCACAAAAATATTTGAGTTCACAATAATCTCATCATTAACCTTCTGAGCACACGATAATCCCAGGATTAACTATCTGAGCACACGATAATCCCAGGATGAACCATCTGAGCACATGATAATCCCAGGATTAGCCACCTGAGCACACGATAATCCCAGGATTAACCACCTGAGCACACGATAATCCCAGGATTGACCATCTGAGCACACAATATTCCCAGGATTGACCATCTGGGCACACAATAATCCCAGGATTAAACATCTGAGCACACGATAATCCCAGGATTAACCATCTGAGCACACGATAATTCCAGGATTAACTTTCTGAGCACACGATAATCCCAGGATTAACTTTCTGAGAACACGATAATCCCAGGATTAACTAAGGTCAACCAGCTCAAAGCTCACCGCAACGAGGCAGCCGGACCCGCCAGGCAGGCTGGCAGCTCCGACAAAGCCGCCAGAGCGACAGCGGTACAGCGGCTGCGTGGCGGCCGAGGAGGAGCTCGCGCTATCGTCGACATTCAACAGGCAGATGCCGCCTTCGCTGCTGCCGATGGCCAGCTTAGCGTGTCGGATGTTGGCGCTCAGGCTGCACACCGGGCCGCTGCCAGCGCTGTCCAGCTGCTCAACACCGCGAACGTAGAAGTCGCCGCCGCCTGGCGCGAAAGTGACCAGGTGCAGGGAGTCGCCGGCGGCGTACAGGCCGCGGGTGGACAGGGACAGCTGGTCGAAGGACACCGGATCCGCTGGCGCCGCCGCCGGGGCCGCAGGCTCGGCTGCCACCTGCAGAATGGCGGGAGTTGTTGTGTCTGTCTGTCTGTCTGTCTGTCTGTCTGTCTGTCTGTCTGTCTATCTGTCTGTCTTAGTGTCTGTCTGCTGTCTGTCTGCTGTCTGTCTGTCTGTCTGTCTGTCTGTCTATCTGTCTGTCTTAGTGTCTGTCTGCTGTCTGTCTGCTGTCTGTCTGTCTGTCTGTCTGTCTGTCTGTCTGTCTGTCTGTCTGTCTGTCTGTCTGTCTGTCTGTCTGTCTGTCTGTCTGTCTGTCTGTCTGTCTGTCTGTCTGTCTGTCTGTCTGTCTGTCTGTCTGTCTGTCTGTCTGTCTGTCTGTCTGTCTGTCTGTCTGTCTGTCTGTCTGTCTGTCTGTCTGTCTGTCTGTCTGTCTGTCTGTCTGTCTGTCTGTCTGTCTGTGTCTGTCTGTCTGTCTGTCTGTCTGTCTGTCTGTCTGTCTGTCTGTCTGTCTGTCTGTCTGTCTGTCTGTCTGTCTGTCTGTCTGTCTGTCTGTCTGTCTGTCTGTCTGTCCCACCAGATCTTCGCTATCTTCAGCCTCTCAGCGATCATGTCCGGTTGTCTGTGACTCATCGTCGTAGCGCACCAGGCAGCCCTCGGTGCAGCCAACGTAGAAGTCGCGGTCCAGCTCAGACCAGGCGAGTCTGTCTGTCTGTCCGTCTGTCATCTTCGCTCTTCGGCGATCATGTCCGGTTGCCTTGGCGACGCGGAAGCCGGCCGGTGCAGCACCCGGATGACCCGCCGGTCATCGTCGTAGCGCACCAGGCAGCCCTTGCAGCCAACGTAGAAGTCGCGGTCCAGCTCAGACCAGGCGAGGCTGCGGCCGCTCATTCGCTCCGGACAGGTGGCCAAGTCGCATTCCTCGAATTCGGCCGCGTACTTCGAGGCCGGCAACGGCGGATTCGGGAAGGTCGACGAGGCCGCGCTGACGGCCAGCGGTTGAGGAGCGCGTCGGAACGCGGGATTTGGCGCCGGCTGGGTCACATTCCTGAACGGTGCCCACCTGCGGGGCATTTTAGGGTATTTTAGTGTCTTGAGGTATTTTAGTGTCTTGGGGTATTTTAGTGTCTTGGGGTACTTTAGTGTATTTTAGTGTCTTGGGGTATTTTAGTGTCTTGGGGTATTTTAGTGTCTTGGGGTACTTTAGTGTATTTTAGTGTCTTGTGGTCTTTACAGAGTGTCTGAGGTTCTTTTGGTATCACCAGGAAGTTTTTAGTTGCTGTGGGAAGTTTAGCATCTTAGGGAGTATTTTAGGGTTTCGGGGTATTTTATTTTCTGTGCGCGTTTTAGTGCTTGGTATTCTTTACTGGTATATCGGGGTATTTTAGTATCGGGGAATTGTATCAAGGGGTATTGTCTCACCTCAGCATCGGCGGGCGGCAGGCGATGCGTGACAGAATTAATCTGGAACAGCTCCTGGCAGCGCTCAACCTCAAACACGGTGACCTTGGAGCCGTGCAGCATCGCCGCCAGCCTCCAGTTCATGGGGCTGACCAGCAGCTGCACCGGTGTGACCTGCGGCATGGCAACACGAGCCAGCAGGCGGCCTTTGCCGTAGTCCCACAGGCACAGGCTGAAGTCGGGCAGACCAGTGGCAGCGTACAGATACTCGCTGGAGCTGAAGGCCAGGGCTGTGATTTCCAGCTCCGCCGAGCCTGCGCGGGTGAAATGTTTAATTGGGATCGTTAAGCTTTTTGGGATTTTGTGAAGCTTTGGGGATTTTGTGAATTTTTTGGGGATTTGTAAAGTTTTTTTTATTTCGCGAAGCTTTTGGGGGATTTTGTGAAGCTTTGGGTAGTTTTGTGAAGCTATTGGGAATTTTGTGAGGCTTTTAGGGATTTTGTGAAGATTTTGGGAATTCTGTGAAGTTTTTTGGGATTTTGTGAAGCTATTGAGGATTTTGCGAAGCTTTTGCAGATTGTAAAGATTTCGGGGATTGTGAAGCATTAAGGATTTTAGAGGACAGTGTAGTGAGCCGCTAGTTTATTGTTAGGCATCGCCCTTGTCAGCCGCTCCCTTGCCCTCCCTTTGGGTTGCTGTCTGCCGCTGGTCAGCTTCCCGCCCCCCTTTCGTTGCCTGTTGCCCCCGTGTCCCTTTCCGCCCTGCTGCGTCTCCGTTCTCAGCCCTCAGTCTCTCGACTGCGGGCTGTCTCTGTTTCGTTTCCGTCCTGTTTTCCTCTGTCATGTGAGCAAGTCACATGACAGTTCTTGCGTTCTTTGAGTCTTAAAGTGCAGTAAACATGTTTACTGCACTCGTTGGCCCTGTTTACTGGGTGAGTCACATGCTTTCGGACCCCTCCCTTCTCTAAGGAGAGGAGTGACTCATGTTGCTAAAAATAGCAACTGAGTCACAGCCATGTGTACTCTGCCGGGGGACTCTCAAGTGACGTCAGTTCTAAAAATAGAACAAGTCACGAGGTCTTCCGCGCGCTTATACCCTGCCCGAGACTCTCGAGTGACGTCAGTTCTAAAAATAGAACAAGTCACGAGGTCTTCTGCGCGGGTGTTTCCCGGCCATAAATAGGACCCCTCTCCCCCTTGTTTCCGTCAAGGAGCTTAGTTTCTGCTTAGTGTCAGTTCTTGATTCCCGAGTTCTAAAACCCGTGTGCGTTAACGTCTGAACTGAGCGCCCGACTGCGTTTATTGAATCTGTTCCTATTGGTCTGACTGAGACCCTACTAAAGCACACCCCAAGCCTACGAGAGGCTAACACAGCCCTCCCTGTACCATCCAAGCCCGGCAGGTGCTGCTGACGAGACGCCTTGTACGTTGAACTGCAAATCTGCACCTGGTGCTGAGTTCGTTGACTTCATTATTTCGTTCCGACGGGAAGCTCACCTCACCGAAGGCCGAGACCTGAAGGAACTGGTGGCAGCACTACCTACGCTACTGAGAGAGCTTAGAGGACTTCCCACTGAAGAGGCTCGAGACTTAAGGTAATCTTAAGTGCCTGAACCGGGAAGAAACCCCAGTCTACTTCAACAGCAGCATAATTAAGAAAAATTTCTGACCTTCCAGTGGCGGGCCAACGCACTTCATATCCGGGTAAGAGTACACCTGAATGCGCGGCTTCAGCACGCCGCTCTCGGCGATGGCGAACAATCGATTCTGCTGCTGGGTGGCCAGCTGGCCGAGATTCCGCAGTTCGTGCCGGAAATCGACGGCAGCTGTGGCGCCCTCGGTGTGGAATTTCACATTGTTGCCGCAGGCGTGGCACACGACGTTGTCGGCCACAAACCAAACCTTTCCACCGTCGTAGCCTTGGCACCAGCTTGATTGGAAAGTTTTGAATTTACAAAATCGTTAATAAAATATTTTTTTTTCTTTAGGTTAATTATTTAAATGAAATAATCTAACTATATTGGTCCGAATTTCAATTAAATAAAAAATGATTATGGTATCTTTTAAATATCAAATATATTTCGTGTATCCAGAATCCAGATCCAGACAAAATTAATTGTGATTCAGTTTAATTGGTTCCTAAGTAATTAGATGAAAGGGATAAAAAACTAATCATGGTGTATATGAGCCAAGCAATAACAAGAATTATACTTCTGTTATGTATTATGGCATGTTGAATTTATGTTTGTTCTAAAAAATATCAACTACTTTCACTTAGAGTCAGCAAGGCTCCTTAGCGACAAAAAAACTCAGCTTGCGAAAAAGCAGATATCTTTGTCGGTTTAAAGCTTAACAGGGATTAGATATTAGCATTTTTACAAGACTTATTGCTTTTACAAAGATATGGATGCGAAAATATTAACATCCACTGCATGGGATGATTTAACGAATTAAAAAACAAGCGAAAATATGACATAGAAGGATTTGTTGCATGATGTAAAAATTACCTCAAATTTGTTTTTGATGCCGCCATATTAAATTGTAAGTGGCGATAGTTAATCAAAGTTGTAAAAAATGAGAAATGAATATATCTTTTAAAATCATCCAGTTTCTATGCTAAGGGATACAAAAAATAAACATTTGTGAGACAATTAGGAAACAAGTTTTTTTCTTTAATTACAACTGTGCTTAATATACAATACAGAAATATTGTAGCTCTTTTGTTGAAAGTATACATCTTTGTTAAAGTAATTACAAGAACTTCGTTACAAAACTTTAAATTTCGTAGAATTTTTTTCTGCCGTGCCACCACTTTGTCTTGGCTTTTGTAATGTAAAGACATTTGTAATGTCTTTAAGGATTACAAAATACTAATCTCAATAGAACTCTAATGTGTCTGCATTACTAATACTGCATATTTTTACCATCAAGTGGCTGTTAACTTTAATAACTTGATTTTATTCCGTTTTTCTTACAGCTTACTATTTTTATCTAGTATAGGCCTAATTAGTAATCTAGCTCTAGCTACAGTTTCTACTTGACGATAATTAGCTAGGCATTAGACAATAAGAGCTTCAGATAGCTATTTCAGTAGCTCCATTGATTTTAATTTAACTTTGGACATAGATAGAGTTTAGCTATGGTATAGACTATATTGTATTGAATTAACTTTGTTTGATATTTATCTTACCCTTATATTATATATTTTATATTTTTATATATTATATATCCATATACTAAAAATGAAAATCTTGCTTGCTTGCTTGTACGAAATTTTTATCTTATCCTTCTATATTCTTAATAGGTTTTTTCGACTTAAAATCAAGCCAAATAATTAATTTTTGTATAATAGCACAAAAATTTAAAATGAGCCTTTAATTTGACCTTTATTACAGTTTTAATATATAATCTATTGGCCTATCAGCTATCATAGTATTTATTTTTAGGATTAGTATACCTATTTTCATTTTTAGTATATTCTGATATCCTTATTTGATAATTTTCTACTTAATCTTTTATAAAAAATACTTAGACTAAGTCTCAGTATATAAAAAAGTTCTTTATTATTGCCAGTGCTAGGCAGGTTAATCAATTTTTTTAACTCATTAAAAGTTAAAAAGTTAATTAAATTGCTCCAAAAAAATTAACTGTAACTAGTTAAATATTTAACTTTTGCCAAAAATGTAACTTCTGAAAAGTTAAAAGTTAAAGTTAATTCCTATTTCCCTAATGGAAAAAGTGACATTTTCCCAGACATGTCCAGCGCGTTTTTTAAATTTCAGGTCGGCAGCTGTCGGCAGCTGCGCAGCTGTGGCCAGGTTGCAGCGTGCGGCGGTGCAATGCAGCGCAGAAGGTCGTGCAGCGGCGCAGGAAGTTGCACGGCAGCACAGGAGGTTGCGCGGCGGTGCAGGAAGTCGCGCAGCGGTGCAGGAAGTTGCGCGGCGGTGCGACATGGCGCAGTATGGTGCAACGCGACAAGGAAATATCTATGCAGTGCGATGCAGAGCAGCGCAACAGGAAAGGCAGAATCATTACATGTATACAACAATAACTTCTAGTAGACCTTGGGTAGAAATAATAGTTGAAGATTCCAGAATCTTCCAGAATATTCTATACATTAAAACTTGTAACTGAAATAATATACATGTAATAGTTTGGAACACGTTAAATAATGCTTAGAAAGGCAAAGTTATTTTATGTATGTATTAAATTTACTTTTTAATGGAATACAAGCTGTTGAAACCCGTGGATTTTGAACCCAGGGAACTCCATTTCCCGGAATTATTAACTTTTGTCATTTAACTTTAACTTACAGAAAAAATTTAACAATTTTTGTTAATTAGTTAATACATAAAAAAATTAATGAAATTTAATGATTTTTAAAAAAAATTAACTAGTTAATTGACTAGTTAAACAATTAACTAGTTAACTAACTAGTTAAACAATTAACTAGTTAACGCCCAGCACTGATTATTGCAGAAAAAGTCAAGTAATAACATTTTTATCAAAACCTATTTAGAATAGGATTTAGGAATCAAGCATACATGCACAATAGTTGGCCAAGTTGGCTGATCCGGCTGACTGATTTGGTGGCCAACCAAGGTAAGTCACAAAAATGCCCACCCGAATAAATACCCAAGTAGTACTAAGTAGATAATGAGGCATTTTGCCTTAATAAGACAGTTATAAGTTACTCCTGCCATTCATCAAAAGTTGTTAATTTTGCTTAAGGGTTTGTTTTACTTGTAAGTTGCATTTTTGGCCAAAAACTGTCATATTTTTTGTTAAAACTAAGTTGCATGGCCAACTGAATTTAGGAGGTTGTGCATGTATGGAATCAAGTCTAGTTTTAAAAGATAAAAGGTTCAAATCCAACTACTGCACAGATGTACAACTTTAGGATTCACTTATGCTAGTATATTTTGGCAATACATTATATAATATCTAGTAAGATTGAGGCCTATATATAAAATTAGAAGTAAACCAAGTAAACCAATTTTATCTACTTCAAGTAAATAACAATATCTATATGCAATTTCATTAGTTTATATGAGAGATAAACTATTTAATCATTGAGTCTATTATTTCTTTTTTATATTGAAATTCTTAAAGGTGTTTAAAATTCAAAATGAAACCACAGAAAAATTATATAATAATGCAAAAAAATTTTCAGGCTACCAGACTGAAGACTAGTGATAGTGCTACCAGGGGTGACCCTGAAACTGATTCACTACTCTCAAACCTGAGTGAAGCTGACCTTGCTGCCCAGCTCAGCCGAGTACGGGCTGACCTTCACTTGGCCACTGCTCTGCTCCGTCGCTGCCATCTTCAGGTTGGCAATGAAGAAAAGCCAAACTTTACTAGCCGAGCCCAGCTCAATCGAACCATTCAAAGCCTGTCAGCTCGAGAGCGTCGATGCATTCAATTGTTGAATCGGCAGCAAGGATCTCGACAGACTACTCAATCCAATAAAGCTTACCGCAGCCCCCCGCTGAGCAATCTAGCTGGTCTGAGACAGCCCCAGCCTACTCGTAGTAGTAAACAGCGTAGACGAAAACATATTGACACTGAAGTAGACGAAATTGAACTACTTAGTCGACAGTTACTACTTGGCTGTCTAATTCGTTGTCGATCCTTGCTAGCGGAGCATCAAACAGTGATTGACAGGCTGTCTGGTCACGTGAAACAATTAACTCATTCGGCTAGATTTTGTTACTCTTTAGGTAAACGGCAGGAGTAACTATACTTGTTTTTCGAATCTAGAATGCCTCGTCATCTAATTAGTGGATTACATTTTGTTTTCAGATTTCGACAAGAAAGTACAAAAGCCCAGCAGAGCCGATTTGGGCACGCAGACATCTGACAACTGGCATCAATCAGCTGGCAATGCCGACAAATCCGATACCGGCTCGACTGATACCGACACAGAAGACTCAGATAGTCGAAGTAGCGGCAGTTATACGTTTATGGAGACCGCAGATCGAGTGCTGACGGAGCGTCGGCGTCTGACGGATGAACGGCGACAGCGGCTGGTTGACGCCAGCGACGAGCGGGCCAGGCGAGGGCGGCCCAATGACGGGGCCCAGGAGGGTGCGTTAGAAGATCCTGGTGGAGTGGTTCGCCAGGGGCTGTTGTGTCTGTCAATTGTGGCCATCGGTTTCTTGGATTGGTTGCTAATCTGAGTCTTTGTCTCAGAAGCTTAATCTGAGTCTTTGTCTCAGAAGCTTAATCTGAGTCTTTATCTTAATGGCTAACCTGAGTCTTTGTCTCAGTTGCTAATCTGAGTCATTGTTTGAGTAGCTTAATCTGAGTCTTTGTCTCAGTAGCTTAATCAAGACTGTCTCAATGGCTAATCTGAGTCTTAATCGCAATGGCTAATCTGAGTCTTTGTCTCAGTAACTAATTTGAGTCTTTGTCTCAGTAGCTTAATTCGAGTCTTTATCTTAATGGCTAATCTGAGTCTTTGTTTCAGTAGCTTAATCTAATTCTTTGTCTCAATGGCTAATCTGAGTCTTAATTGCAATGGCTAATCTAAGTATTTGTCTCAGTAGCTAATTTGAGTCTTTGTCTCAGTAGCTTAATCCGTGTCTTTATCTTAATGGCTAATCTGAGTCTTTACTCAGTGGATAATCTGAGTCTTTGTTTCAGTAGCTTAATCTAAGTCTTTGTCTTTGTGGCTAATCTGAGTCTCTGTTTCAGTAGCTTAATCTGAGTCTTTGTTTTGTTAGCTATTCTATTGTCTTCGTCCAATCACCCTCACCAAGCTATAAAGCCTCAACTGTAGCACCCATCCCCTCTCATTTCTACACGCGTTCTCAGGCGAAGAAATCGATCGCCGAGTTGGGGACTTAATCCGCCAACTGATCCCAATACTGGGATCTCGCTTTGTCAGCGGCACGGTAATCTCTGCGAAATTCTTGGCCTGGCTCAGCGGGATTGTGCTGGAACTGTTGGACAAGCAGCAGCCGCAGGCTGGTAGCGATTTTAAGGGACAATTGCCCCGACTTTTATTCGACTTTTGTGGCCGAAATATCGATAATTGTTTAGAAGATTTACTGCTAAGTTTGTCTGACGCTGTGTACAGCGAGCTGGCCTTCAGACAGCTGCTGGGTCGCATTGGGGAGGCGGTGAGTTAGCAGCTAATTACCTCTCGATAATTAGCATCTAGATAAACCTTGAGAATCTTGCGTCTAAATACCCCAATCGAGAATCGGCATCTAAATACCCCGATAATACCCCAATCAAGAACCGGCATCTAAATACCCCGTTCAAGAATCGGCATCTAAAAATACCATGATCGAGAATCGGCATCTAAATACCCCAATCGAGAATCAGCATCTAAATACCCCAATCGAGAATCAGCATCTAAATACCCCAATCGAGAATCAGCATCTAAATACCCCAATCGAGAATCAGCATCTAAATACCCCAATCGAGAATCCACATCTAAATACCCCAATCGAGAATCAGCATCTAAATACCCCAATCGAGAATCAGCATCTAAATACCCCAATCTAGAATCAGCATCTAAATACCCCAATCGAGAATTAGCATCTAAATACCCCTTGAGAATCTGCCTCTAAATACCCCAATCGAGTATCAGCATTTAAATACCCCGTTCCAGAATCCGCATCTAAAAATACCCCAATCGAGAATCCGCATCTAAATACCCCAATCGAGAATCAGCATCTAAATACCCCAATCGAGAATCCGCATCTAAATACTCCAATCGAGAATCAGCATCTAAATACCCCAATCGAGAATCAGCATCTAAATACCCCAATCGAGAATCAGCATCTAAATACCCCAATCGAGAATCAGCATCTAAATACCCCAATAGAGAACCAGCATCTAAATACCCCAATAGAACCAGCATCTAAATACCCCCAAAACACGCCCCTATTCTATAAAAAATGCCCTGTTAACCTGTAAGCTGATTTATAACAATAAACTATACTTTTCATATTAGTTTTACTTAAAGAAACTGAGAGTTTCGCTGAATTAATAATTCATAATTGCATGCAATTCCAGCAGCAGTCGGACACTCAGAGCGACCTGGCTAGTCGAGACTTTCGTCCGCATTGGTGGATCAGTGCTTTGGACAGCGATGGGAATATTTGCGAGTCGAGCTGTTGAAAAAATACACATCTACTCTTTTTGAATTCCAACTCGTTTCGAAAGTTTGCGTTAAGTCTGGGGTCGGCAAACTCCGGCTCGTGGGTCTCATGGGTCCTTTTAAACTTAACAATAGTAATCCCGTCCTCTCAAGGTTTGTCTCTTCTCAGATCTCTTCTCTCACAGTATCCTCTCTCCCAAATCTCATCTTCTTTCCCTTCTCTCCTGTCTCCCATGTCTCCTCTTCTTTCCCTTCTCTCCTGTCTCCCCTCTCCTCTTCTTTTCCTTCTCTCCTCTCTCCCCTCTCCTCTTCTTTCCATTCTCTCCTCTCCCCTTTCTTCTCTTCTCTTCCTTCTCTCTTCTTCCTTGATATCTGGCGCTATCAAAAATTTTCCGACCCCTACTATAAGTAGACTGACTTATCAATCTTTATTCGATTTTTTTCTGTAAAAAACTACGCAAATTTTTGCTTAATGCCACTGTTAGTAGCGTGTTAAAACCTTTTTGTGTTTTTTTGATATTTTCTTGAAAAGGGCATTACCAGTTTTTATCTATGTTCCATTTTTATATTATAAAACTCAATGTAGTGTGATTTCAACTATGTAAATTATCGTATTCATTAGTTACAGCTCTTAGTCTTAGTACTTTTATTACAGTATTCTGTCTATATGACCTTTATTGTTCTTTTAGAATGTTTATACTAAAGAGAAAGCACGTTTTGCTTAAACACCGGTAGTTTTTTGTAACGATTGCGTCTTTTTCCACAGGTCACAATTCCGCGTCATAATTCAACTGAAAATATATGAATATTATATGGAATATATTTAGTTGCAAAGTCCCTTTATAAAATACTTATTTCTAGTAGCATTGGGTTTGAGGCCGCGTTTTAGTGACCAAAATTTAGGGATTGTAAATCTTTTTAAAGGACTAAAATATTGGAAATGTAAGGACTACAATCTAGGGGATTTGAGGACCACAATCTAGGGATTTGAGGACCAAAATCTAAGAGATTTAAGGACCACAATCTAGGGGATTTAAGGATCACAATCTAGGGGATTTGAGGACCGCAATCTAGGGGATTTGAGGCCACAATCTAGGGGATTTAAGGATCACAATCTAGGGGATTTGAGGACCGCAATCTAGGGGATTTGAGGCCACAATCTAGGGGATTTAAGGATCACAATCTAGGGGATTTGAGGACCGCAATCTAGGGGATTTGAGGCCACAATCTAGGGGCTTGGAGGACCACAATCTAGGGGATTTAAGGACCACAATCTAGGGGATTGAAGGACCACAATCTAGGGGATTTAAGGACCACAATCTAGGGGATTGAAGGACCACAATCTAGGGGATTTAAGGACCACAATCTAGGGGCTTGGAGGACCACAATCTAGGGGATTTAAGGACCACAATCTAAGGGCTTGGAGGACCACAATCTAGGGGATTTGAGGACCACAATCTAGGGATTTGAGGACCAAAATCTAAGAGATTTAAGGACCACAATCTAGGGGATTTAAGGATCACAATCTAGGGGATTTGAGGACCGCAATCTAGGGGATTTGAGGCCACAATCTAGGGGATTTAAGGATCACAATCTAGGGGATTTGAGGACCGCAATCAAGGGGATTTGAGGCCACAATCTAGGGGCTTGGAGGACCACAATCTAGGGGATTTAAGGACCACAATCTAGGGGATTGAAGGACCACAATCTAGGGGATTTAAGGACCACAATCTAGGGGATTTAAGGACCACAATCTAGGGGCTTGGAGGACCACAATCTAGGGGATTTAAGGACCACAATCTAAGGGCTTGGAGGACCACAATCTAGGGGATTTGAGGACCGCAATCTAGGGGATTGAAGGACCACAATCTAGGGGATTGAAGGACCACAATCTAGGGGATTTGAGGACCACAATCTAGGGGATTTGAGGACCACTGTGCATGGGGGTTTAGTGCCACAATCTAGGGGATTTCCCTGTTCTAGCTAGTTTCAGAAAATAAGGAAATTAAAATTTAACAATGTGATAGATACTGCAGCTACCCGCGAGTCCCCCAGACAATGCCCGCTAGAAATTTGCTCCGCCTTACGCTTGTCGCGCGCCGTTCCGTGTCCACCGCCTCGGCCAGTCAGCTTGGCTTCATCGGCCTTGGCAACATGGGCGCGTCCATGGCAACTAATTTGGCTAAAGCCGGGCATCAAGTTCGAGTATTCGACGTTAGTCGAGCCGCTATTGACGCCGTTGTGGCTGGTAGCGAAGGTCGCGCCTCGGTCGCTTCGAGCGCCAACGAAGTCGTGCCTGGCGCCAGCGCCGTTGTCACCATGCTGCCAAGCTCGAAGGAGGTCACTCAGATTTACAGCGGATCCGATGGCCTCCTGGCTGCCAGCAAAGGCAATGGCACCCTGTTTATTGACAGCACCACTGGCGAGCCGGGCGTGTGCGAGAAGGTAAAGATTGCCTACACAGATTTTTTTATTTTCAATATCGTCATCTTACTACTTATGACAGTAGGCGAGTAACGCATATTCATCTACATTAATGGTTTTATTTTCAATATCGTCATCTTACTACTTATGACAGTAGGCGAGTAACGTATATTTATGTACATCAACAGTTTTATTTTCAATATCGTCATCTTACTACTTATGACAGTAGACAAGTAACGTTTATTTATGCATATTAACTGTTTTTTTATTATCGTCATCTTACTACTTATGACAGTAGGCAAGGAGCAGATTTTATTGATATTTTGCTTAAAATATTCTAAAACTGATTTTATTACTAGTTCAGTAGGCCAGTATAGAATTTTTTATATTTTTTTACAAATTCTTTCAAAATTCAGATTGCCGAAGAGGCGCAACAGGCTGGCGCGGTGTACATCGACGCCCCAGTCAGCGGTGGCGTTGTGGCAGCAAAAAATGCCCAGCTAACATTCATGTGCGGCGGCCCGAAGTCGGCATTCGATATCGCCGCGCCGTTGCTAGCCGCGATGGGTAAAAAATCAATTCACTGCGGCGATAAAGTGGGCAGCGGAGAAGCCGCCAAAATCTGCAATAATATGCTTCTAGCCGTCTCAATGCTGGGGACATGCGAAGCAATGGCTCTTGGCAAGCACCTGGGCTTGAACCCTAATAACCTAGCTGAGGTACTCAACGCCAGTTCCGGTAGGTGCTGGAGCTCGGAGGTGTACAACCCCGTGCCAGGAGTTGTGCCAGGCGTGCCATCGTCCAGAGACTACGACGGCGGCTTCTTGTGCGCCCTGATGCTGAAAGATCTGAGATTGGCCCAGGCGGCCGCCGCTCAGAATCAGGTGTCAACCGTGATGGGCGGGCTGGCATGTCAGATCTACAGTCTGATGTGCGCTCATGGCTTGGCCGCCAAGGACTTCTCTGTGTTCTATAAGTTTCTGCAGGACCAGCAGAACAAGTCTAATTAACAATGTTGCCATTTTCAATTCATTAATTACCCACTTTAACTCTCATCTCTGAACTGGTACTGTGTTTTTAAAGATTAAAAAATGTGTCCGTCTGGTTGATTCTGATTGGTTGGGGAGGTGACTCACTGATTGGTTGGGGAGGTGACTCACTGATTGGTTGGGGAGGTGACTCTCTGATTGGTTGGGGAGATGACTCTCTGATTGGTTGGGGAGATGACTCTCTGATTGGTTGGGGAGATGACTCACTGATTGGTTGGGGAGGTGACTCACTGATTGGTTGGGGAGATGACTCTCTGATTGGTTGGGGAGATGACTCTCTGATTGGTTGGGGAGATGACTCTCTGATTGGTTGGGGAGATGACTCTCTGATTGGTTGGGGAGATGACTCTCTGATTGGTTGGGGAGATGACTCTCTGATTGGTTGGGGAGATGACTCTCTGATTGGTTGGGGAGATGACTCTCTGATTGGTTGGGGAGATGACTCACTGATTGGTTAGGGAGATGACTCTCTGATTGGTTGGGGAGATGACTCTCTGATTGGTTGGGGAGATGACTCTCTGATTGGTTGGGGAGATGACTCTCTGATTGGCTGCTGAGATGACTCTTTGATTGGTTGGGGAGATGACTCTCTGATTGGTTGGGGAGACGAATCAATGTTTAAACACAGATAGTTGTTATTAATTAATTTAGTAATCTTGTCAGTTTTGTTTTTTATATCTGGAGCGCTAGGATCAAGTTGTTAAGCTATATTTTTCTTGTTCTAAAAGAAGTACTTTGCCAATTTAAAACTTCTTCACATTTATTTTCTAGCTAATCCTATTTTACCGTCGAAACATTCGTTAAATTTAAGTTTCTGAAATAATCTCCTTCCTTTTTGTTTTTTTCGGTGTTCTACCATTACCATACCATACTAACACATTTTACAACAGTGACTTTACTTACTCAGTAGTAGCTGCTATAGATTTTTATCATCGTATTCTATTTGAGGTTTATATGTCATAATAATATATCTAAGATATATGATATAATAATTCCAACTGTACTTGTATTCAAATATTTGTATACTCCAATATTATATAAGAAAAATATAGAATTTATTAAATTAACAAGCATAAATTTTACTTGAAAAATCTGCCCTTGATTTGTGAATTGTTTGCTTTCACAACCATGGTCTGGTCACGTGCTTCAAGTTTAAAACCTTTTCCTGACTAGCCTACTATACCAACACATCCGTTCCCGATGGCTTGGACCGAAATCGTGCCATAGACATTTTTTGCGCTCCACGATGAGACTGATGGCACTGATGATCTCGTGCCAAGCCAGCAAAACCGCACCCGACTGACGATTACGAGTTATTTATAGTTTATGTTCGCATCACCTTTCCCGAAGATAGCACAGCCATTGCAGACTGATATGGACCGTTTTCGTGCCATGGTTTTTGTCGAAAGACAAAAATCTTTTTTTCAATAGATAGAGCAGAACGTAATAGGGAATTGTGCATATCTCTCAATCTCTACCTATAAAAATCAAAACTCTGTCTGTCTGTCTGTGGACAAATTACTTCGCTATGGACTCCCAAACCGCTCAACCAAATTACACCAAACTTTACACCCACCCTAAACTTACTACGGAGAATGTCTTAGGCTACCTTTAAATTTCCTAAATTTGAGTCTTCCTACCTAAAAGTACAAAAAACTGCTCAAAATGCGCGATTTTTTCACTTAATCCTCCATAGCGCCGCTCCACTTCTACCGATCCTCTTCAAATTTGACACAATCAATTTTCAACTATTTTGACACAATCGTGTAAAATTTCGAGTCTCAAAGTTAATCCTGAACGGCGCTGTGCACTTTTAAAGTTTGGCTGTTTTTTTCAGCGAGACAGCCACCCCAACCTCCGCCCGCCTGCCTTTCTTTCTTTCTTGGATGGGAAGATGGATAAGACTAGGCAAAAAGCGATACGATGATAATCTGATTCAGCATAGTTTGTAACACTAAGCATTGACTTCAAATTAGCACATTTTGTAACTGCAGCCTATCTAAAGGCAAAGCAATGCCAAAGAAAAGATTGTGTTTCACTGCTCAGCTCATGGAGATCTACAAGGCAAAGCAATGCGGCTGAAGCAGGAACATCACATAGCACAGAGGAAGCAGACAACACAGGTAGCTCTGCCAGGCCCCTCCTCAGCAGGGAGGTCTGGACGATGCCGGCCCAGCCTTTGATTTTGAATCAGACGACGCGGCAGCTGAAGATTTGGATGATGCCGAATCAGATTGTTACGATATTGGTAGTAGCGATCGGCGCTGGCTCGATGCCAACAGTGCCGCGGTTGAGGAGGACTCACCGACGAAGACGGATGCGAAGACTTCGACGAGGATGCGCACTTTGATGGTGCCGAAGACGGTTGTGGAGATTTGGAATATTTTCCCGCGATGTAACTGCTCAAGTAAGACTTTCATTTTTCGCTAACGACCGGCCTTCAAAAAAACTATCAAGAAACGAAACCACCCCAACCTCGCCCGCCTGCTCTCTTTCCCGATACGATCTGGGCCCAGATGTGTTTTTCAAAATTGACTAATTTCACCATAAGTTTGCTCCCGTAAAGTTGAAAACTTGACAAATTGACTATTCTCTATCTAAATGTAACAACGAACTCAAAAAAAGAAATGTAAGCATGTGAAGCCGTTGTTTGTGACTCACTCACTCATTCCCCAGAGCCAGACGAAGGGTCAGGCGCATAGATAAGGTATACTTTATCTATGGTCAGGCGATAGGGCTCAATGTACATAGCGAATGTACAGTGTTTTGGAATAACTTTTTAATAGCGCAGCGCGTGGAGAGGCGTGGAGAGGAGAGACAGTTTCAGTGAGAGATTCAAACCACTGTCCTCTGTATAGACACAAGTCTGCAGCAGTTTAATAGTAGATGGCAAACAGGCAAATCAAGGCGATGCGGGATGGTTTGTAAAAATAGCGAAAAATTAATGAATAACTTATTACAATGCAATACTACTCAATTAGTTACACCATGAAGCTTTTAACATTAAGTTTCGCATAGGGTAACTTTAAAATTTAAATGACTCCTAAGAAATGCGTATTTCCTTGGTTGTTAGACTGCTGCAGAGTGCAGACTGGGTGGTGGAGCTGGAGATACACAAATTCCTCTCAGGGCTGCTAATTGGCCAGAAAGGTGACGTGATTAAAGCATGAGAAATGATAACCATGATAGTACCGTCCCACAAACTGGCTTTCGAAGCAGGGATCGGTAGATTTTTAACTCAAAGGCCAGATAAAGAATCCAACTCATGGCTGCGGGCCAGATGAGAGTGAAAAAGAAAAGGAATAGACTATTAGAAAGAGAGGAAGGGCGAGAGGGGGGTAAGAGAAAATATATAAGATAACAGGGGAGACGAGTGGGGTGAGGACGAGGAGAGAGCAGAGAATATGGGAGGAGGAAGCGAGAGGAGGGGAGACAGGAGGGAGAGGAAAGAGTAGAGGAGAGAAGAGGAAGAGAGAAGAGGGGAGAGATGAGACAGAGGATCGATGAGAGAGGAGAGTAGAGAAGAGTCAGAAGAGAATAGAGAACAGAGAGTAGATAGGAGGGGAGAGAAAGGTAGAGAGGAGTGAGAAGAGAGGAGATGAGAGATGAGAGAGAGAGAGAGAGAGAGAGAGAGAGAGAGAGAGAGAGAGAGAGAGAGAGAGAGAGAGAGAGAGAGAGAGAGAGAGAGAGAGAGAGAGAGAGAGAGAGAGTTGAGAAAGAAGAGAGGAGAAAGGAGAGATGATAGAGTAAAGGGAAGAAGAGGAGAGAGGAAATAGATGAGATTGTGGAGATGAGAGAGATGAAAGGAAAGATGAGAGAGTAGAGATGAGAGATGAAGGAAGAGAGAGCAGAGTGCAGAGACAAGAGAAGAGAATAGAGGGGAGAGAGTATAGAAGAGGGAAGAGAAGAGGAGTAAGAAGAGAGGATTCAGTAGAGGGGAAAGAGAAGAGTACACAGGAGAGTGGAGAGTAAAGATGACAGAAGAGAGAGGGGGTAGAGAGCAAAGATGAGAGTAAACGCGATATATGAGAGGAGAGAGGAGAGTGAAGAGAGAAGAGAGAAGACAAGAGAGGGAGAGAATAGAAGAGGGAAGAGAAGAGAAGGGAAAAAGGAGAAAGGAAAGAGAGGAGTCAAAAGAGGGGAAAGAGAAGAGTACAGATGAGAGAGGTGAGAAAACATACGAGTATAAGAGAGTAAAGATGGCAGATGAGAGAGGGGAGATGAGAGACCAGAGACGGGAGTGAACAGACGAGAGATGGGAGAGTGGAGAGAAAAAAGGATAGAAATAAGAGATGAGAGGGGAGACAAGGGAGAGAGAAGTGAGTGAGGAGAGAGGAGGGGAGGGGAGAGAACCGAGAGGACAGGGGAAAGAGGAGAAAGGACGAGAGAGGAGAGGAAACAGGGGAGAGATTAGAGGAGAAAGAGAGATGGGACAGGAGAGAGCAGAGAGATGAGAGGAGAGAGAGGGAGAGAGAGAGGAGCGAGAGAGGGAAAGAGAGAGGAGAGAACATGCAGAAAGAATGAGAAGAGAGAAGAGAGAAAAGATAAAAGAAGAGAAAGAAGAGATAGATAAGAGAGCAAAGACGAGAGAGAAGAGAGGTGAGGGAAGAGACGATAGAAGAGAGGAGAGAGAGAGAGGAAAGAAGAGAAGAGATGAGAGGAGAAGGAGAGAGAGGAGAGAGTACAGAGTAGAGAGGAGGAGAGGAGGGATAAAAGAATAGAGGGGAGAGGGAATAGACGAGAGAATAGGGGATAGAGGAGAGAGATAGAGACAGAGACGAGAGAGGAGAGGAAACAGAAGAGAAAATCGAAGTTTCTAAGGATCCAAGGGACATAAGGAGAGGCAGAGGCCAGAGTTTGCCTGTTCGCAGCACCCCAGCCAACAATATAAATGTTTGCCTCAAATCCTAATTTTTCACGAATGTACTCTATTTTATGTTTAATTCTAACCTAACTATTAACAAGTTTTTGTTTGAGTTTGACCTCAGATTTTAGAATACGACATACGAGTACATGCAAAAATAGTTCCAGGGATTGAAATTCCCGGGTTCAAAATCCGCGGGTTTCAACAGCTTGTATACACATAAAATCAAAACTCTGTGTCTGTGTACAAATTACTTTGCTATGGACTCCCAAACCGCTCAACCAAATGACACCAAATTTTGCACCCACCCTAAACTCACTACGGAGAATGTCATAGGCTACCTTAAAATTTCCTAAATTTTAGTCTTCCTACCTAAAAGTGCAAAAAACAACTCTTCACTAAATCCTCCATAGCGCCGCTCCAGTTTTGTCAATCCTCTTTAAATTTGTCACAATCAATTTTCAACTATTTTGACACAACCGTGTAAAATTTTGAGTCTCAAAGTTAATCCTGACACGGCGCTGTGCACTTTTAAAGTTAGGCTGTTTTTTGTCAGCGAGACATGCAGCCACCTCAACCTCCGCCTGCCTCTTTCCCGGTCTCGGCCCAGAGAGGGTAAATGGGTTTAAAAATAGACTATAGACTCCATAGGCCCACAGTTAGTTGGAGGCTGAAACCGAAAGTGGAAGTTTGAGCCATAGACAAACTAGCTTCAACAGCTTGTATTTGATAATAAAGAACATGTGAAATTATGTGAAAACGAAGAGAGTCAGCAAACGTGCGCTGATGGACCTGATATACCGGTGTTGCAACAGTATGACTGTTCGAGAGTTCGAGAGAATGCAATAAGGGGTGTGAAATAGGGTAAAAATAGTAACTATGAAGACAAACCGGAACCAAGATGCACATTAATGACGGGATTTTCGGTTCCCCCAGTTCCACGAACATCAAACCATACTACAGCAAAAAATCTTTTAAAAATTAAACTAAAAGTAATTTTTAATATAACATCTTAGTAGACCACCAAAAATATCTTTTCATTTGAACATCTGTGAGCTTCATGGCCCGAATGCTGATATGGAGAGTGATTCTTCGTGCATTATTAGCCTGATTGGCAACGCTGGCGACCTGCGACCTCTAATTTTCCTCGTCTGTGGAAAGCACAGAAAGAGGTGGGTTCAAGCGTTGTCAGCATATTGAAGACCGAGATGCTGACTGTGTCTGCTGACGTCACAGCAGACCTGACATGCCACGGCGCAGACGCACGCTGCCAGCAGTGGTTCATTATATCTGGTGCTCCATGTGGAGAGGAAAACCTTTCATATGAGGGGCCAGGCCCGAACCCATTGATCAATCCAAACTAGATGTACATGTATAGCTGTTCTACGTGTTCTCTATATACACTGCTCTTTGCAATCTGAACCATGTCATCACAGCCTTAACAGTAGAACGACCAAGGGGGGGGGAAATTTCTCCCCCCTGACAATTTTTTTTGCTGCGCCGGAACGGAGCAACGCAGGCACACAAAATTCAAGAACACGGGCTAACTTTTTGTTGCGCACCTTCTCAAACAAGAATCAAGTCGCCAGCCCTCCGGACCGTCGAGATATTCGACGATTCTGCCAGAAGGTCGGATTTTTCCCATAAGCGCTAGTGTATTCAGTACACCCCTGTGCGCCAATCAGCACTGCGCCTCAGTGCAGCCTTGCCAAGTCTCCAAATTTCATCAGCACGTCGACCACATGTGTCTGCATCAGTTCTGACTTCGTTGGTCACTAGCCTTCACCCAGGTGGAGCTTCTGGACCTCAACAGCTGTGGCACCGGGTGACTATGGACACCCTGATGCGGATTTCTCTAGTTTCGTCGATCAAGCCTCGACAGTGGGCAAGAATCAACCGTCAGACATTCTCAGCTAGTCTTTCAAGCATTCCGTCATCATCCCGACGCCGTCGGCACCTTCAACAGGTGGCACCAGGTGACTACGGACATCATGTTGCAAATATGTCAGGTTTTTCTTATCAAGCTTCAATAATGGGCAAACCTCAACTGCTGGACATCCTCAGCTAGTCAGTCAAGCATTCAGCCATCACACCGACGCCGTCGGCACCTTCAACAGGTGGCACCAGGTGACTACGGACATCCTGTTGCAAATATGTCAGACAAGCTGTTGAAACCCGCGGATTTTGAACCTGGGGAATTCAAATCCCCGGAACCATTTTTGCATGTATTTTAAAATCCAAAGTCATACTCAAAACTTGTTAATAGTTGGATAGAGGTTGTGAACGAAACTTGATATAAATGTGTATTAAAAAGTATATTTCTAGAATAGAATAAAGCAGACAGAATAGAAACTAAGACTACACAAACGCTTACAGCATTAGGACAGTATAGAATCTGTCTGAATATTTTTAAGTAAAGGAGATGGGATTAATACGTAGCTTTCAAGCATAACAAAAAGAAGCTGTACAGCAGTTGCTGTCTAAGACTAAGTAAAAAAAAAATAATTGTACTTAAGTAGGCTATTCTAGAGAAACTAAGCAGAGTGAATATGCAGGACAACAGCAAAACCGATAAGGAACAATAACATATTTGGGGAGTGATAAAAAACATTTTAGTATTCAAACTGCAAATTAACAGTAGAAGTACCAAGCTTTATTCTGCCAACTTTCTTTGCAAATCAATCTTCTAGTTCTTTTCTTCTAGACCTAAACACTGATCTCTGTCCCGCTCCTGTCGTTGCTGAGTCTGGACAGTCGTTTCATTGCGTCGTGCCTCTGCGGTCTGATCTCTGTCCCGCTCCTGTCGTTGCTGAGTCTGGACAGTCGTTTCATTGCGTCGTGCCTCGGCTGTTTGCTGTCTTTTTTGTTCACGTCGTCTTTCTTCCCAATTTGCAGCCCTGAGAGGAACCTGTGTACTTCCAGTTCCATCGGAAGTGCTGGCGCCGGCTGCTGATGTCGATGATCTTGTCGGTGGTCGAAGGCTTCTTTTCTGGGCTTGTTCTCCTAAGGCACTTGCACTCGATCTGGCCTGGGCAGAGCTACCTGTGTTGTCTGCTTCCTCTGTGCTATGTGATGTTCCTGCTTCAGCCGCATTGCTTTGCCTTGTAGATCTCCATCGTCTAGCTGCAGCAGTGAAACGACCCAATGCGCTTTTCTTTGGGGGCATTTGAATTTTAAAGTGCTTTAAATAGGACTTAGTGTTACAAATTCTATTTTGTGTGACTAATTCAGGAATCAGGATTGCATCGTATCGCTTTTTGTACCACAGACAACTATGCTAGTCTTATCGATTGCCATCTTCCTCATCCAAGAGAGAAAGAAAGGCAGGCGGGCGGAGGTTGGGGTGGCTGTCTCGCTGAAAAAAAACAGCCAAACTTTAAAAGTGCACAGCGCCGTTCAGGATTAACTTTGAGACTCGAAATTTTACACGATTGTGTCAAAATAGTTGAAAATTGATTGTGTCAAATTTGAAGAGGATCGGTAGAAGTGGAGCGGCGCTATGGAGGATTAAGTGAAAAAATCGCGCATTTTGAGCAGTTTTTTGTACTTTTAGGTAGGAAGACTCAAATTTAGGAAATTTAAAGGTAGCCTAAGACATTCTCCGTAGTAAGTTTAGGGTGGGTGTAAAGTTTGGTGTAATTTGGTTGAGCGGTTTGGGAGTCCATAGCGAAGTAATTTGTCCACAGACAGACAGACAGACAGAGTTTTTGATTTTTATATGTAGAGATTTTTCTTATCAAGCTTCAGTAATGGGCAAACCTCAACTGCCGGACATTCTCAGCTAGTCTCTCGAGCCTTCAGTCATCACCCCGACGCCGTCGGCATCTTCAACAGGTGGCACCAGGTGAGTAAGGACACCTGAGCGTGATTTTTCATCATGCGCTTGACATTTCTGAAGCTCTCAAAATTTTTTAAGCACGGACATTGCTATATTTAGGCTTGAACTCATGTTGCTGTATATTTATATTATTATTACACATACTTTTATACACACCGAAAAAACCGATTGAATTTACTGGCACGCAAAAAAAATTTTGGTTTTTTCATTTTTAAAAGCGTAACCCTTTCTGCATAAAAATTGGGTTCAATATTATAGTTGAATAAACTAAACAGCTTGTCAAATAAAATATGTATGTAGCTTGTATGTATAAAAGTATGTGTAATATTAATAATAAAAATATACAGCAACATGAGTTAAAGCTTAAATATAGCAATGTCCGATTCGACGGCGTCGGGATGATGACGGAATGCTTGAAAGACTAGCTGAGAATGTCTGACGGTTGATTCTTGCCCACTGTCGAGGCTTGATCGACGAAACTAGAGAAATCCGCATCAGGGTGTCCATAGTCACCCGGTGCCACAGCTGTTGAGGGTCCAGAAGCTCCACCTGGGTGAAGGCTAGTGACCAACGAAGTCAGAACTGATG
>NIVC01004623.1:0-40340 GCA_002269645.1 Macrostomum lignano
AGATCAAGAATTGCAAAAGGAAATTTGTGTTAGTGTAGAGGAGATGGAATTGGAGCTTTTTATCTAACACAGTCCTTTAGAGAATTAGAATCGATTATAAAAAAGAATGAAGTTGTTGTGTAATGTTTGATTTAGATAATTATGATTTACAAAATATACACGCTAGATTTAATCCCGGGTTGGATGCCAAAACCATTTAAAGTATGTGTAAAAAAATTTTGGGATGATAGCCAATACAAACATATTTATATCAATCCGAGGTTAGAAAGAAAATCGAATCTTAACAAATTTATAAAGAAGAGATGACGAAGAAGAATGATCGTTCCTTCGGAACGCGGACTTCGTCGATTCTTTCCACTATAAAATATGGCTACAAATTTAGATACTATAAAACAATTTAATCGAAACTAATTCAAAATTTAGTACAACATTACAGTTTATAATGACAACCAGCGAGCAACGGATTCAATTGCGCGATCCATTTACAACTTGATCAAAGCCTAAGTTATCAAATGGTTTTAATTATTTTCGGTTTTAACATGCCTCAATTAATTAATGCCCAACAAATAATCAATTTAGATATTCTAAAGATTCCGGAGCCAATTGGACAACATTTAGCGTTAACCCAGGAGCGTATAGCCTATACTGATTTGAATGCTTATATAGAAGGAGAATTAACAACTAATGGTGATTGGGTAGCAGGAGCAATTGTTATTAGGTTTGATTTACGTCTGGCCAGATTCACACTATCACTAGGATCGGATATCAGGTTGATTTCACAATTGCAAATTCACTCAGAACCATACTTGGATTTAATTCCCGAATAGTTACCACATCAAGCACCGGTGATACAGTGGAAATATTGAGGGGGAGTAATACAATTAATATAACAACCGACATATCAAACGGTGGTTATATAACAGACGATAACGGAGTTTTGGTTCAACGTGGAATTATTTATTCAATCCCATTTCTTGCTGTTCCAATTGGAGAGAAAATGATTGTTCACCTCAAACCCCAATATATTACCCATTAAATCAATATAATGTTCAATCAATTTATATTAGGATTGTAGATGAAAGCGATAGATTAATAAGTTTTGGTGGGCAATCAATAACAATAATTTTACGTATAAAACAGGTTTAATCGTATAGTAAAAATGGGTAATAATAATAATAATTTACTAAAAAAACAATCAGAAAAAGTTAAAAAAGCTGAAGATAATTACGAACTAGAACTAGCAAAATTAAGGCAGTTACAAGCTGATAAAATAAGAAAGGAATTGTTAAAACCCACACCTACTAAACTAACTAAAACCAAGAGTTTTTCAGGAACATAAAATGACCATGACGTGGGATGATTTTAAACAAAGATATGGAACAGACACAACAAGCAATATCGAATTAACAAATTGGGCGAGGCAGTTAAAAATAAAACCATTCAGATGTGTTATGCGGGATGAGATAAAAGACTTACCAAGATATGGATGTTTCATTGTTAATATTGAAACAACAAAAGAAAATGGTGTTCATTGGTCAGCAGTTTATTCAAAACCAAAACTTGTTTATTTTTTTGATTCATACGCGCTTCCTCCGTTACAGGAAATAAAAGATAAATTTAATCATACTAAAAATCGTTTATGTGGAGATCATCACGAACAGTTTCAAACATTTGATAAAAGTTATTGCGGGCAGGCTGCGTTATATTTTTTATATAAAATTAATAACTCGAAGGAAAGACCCGAAGACTTTAGGTATCATGCAAAGCATGCGTGCCGATGGCGATTTTAGACTCTATAAAATAGACAGTAAAAAATGTTATTTTCTGGAACACCCTCATGGAACGGAACAACAAGTAGTGGTGGTGGTGGCACATCTGGTGGAATAAGTGTTACATTTGGAGATAATCGATATATTAATGAAGATGAAGGTTATAAAAAAAGTGAAGTTGATACTAAACTAAATTTAAAAAGAAATGTTGCAGATTCCTATACTAAGACTCGAATGGATGATTCACTAAATCTGAAACGGAACGTAGCCGATTCCTATACCAAAACCGAAGTTGATAATTCATTAAATTTAAAACGCAATACAGCCGATTCTTATACCAAAACAGAGGTTGATAATTCATTAAATTTAAAAAGAGATATAACTGATTCTTATACCAAAACCGAAGTTGATAATTCATTAAATTTGAAACGGAACGTAGCCGATTCTTATACCAAAACCGAAGTTGATAATGGATTAAATTTAAAAAGAGATGTAACTGATTCTTATTCTCGAACTGATTCTGATTCACGTTATGTTCAAACCACCGCAACCGGAAACCTAGATATGAGCAACAACCGAATTATAAATGTTTCAATTACAACTAGTGATTCAGTGGTTGATAAGAACTATGTCGATAATCAAGTTGCCACTCGTAGTGGTAATATTAATATGAATAATTTTAAATTAACAAATTTATTATTTGGAACAGAGAACGCAGACTCGATAACTCTAGGCCAAGTAAACGAGCGAGCTAATGCAACCGACGCCGATATTTTTACCACGCCGCTTACATCAAATACTTCAAATCCTGATGTTGTTCTTACAGCATCTGAAAATGGCAACACAGCTTTTCGAGTTGGAGATGGAAGCCTTGCGACACAATGGTCACCAAATACCGGAACCACAACCAATATGGAAATTCAATTTGAATTTTTAGGTTATAATAGAAGAATATTTGAATTAAGAATTACAGGCAGTGAAACAATTGAGATACCCTCGGGGTGGTCGGTTCGCGCAAAAAATGTTGCTACCGATTCATGGACGACATTAACTACGTCGGGATCACCAGTTCAAGCAACATCATTTGCTCTATCTAATTTAACGACTAATTTTTGGAAATATTATAGCGTATTCTTCCCAACTGGTGGTACCGGTACACAACCTATCGAGGTTCGTCAAATACAATTATTTGAACACCGTGTTGAAATTCAAGATCTTAATTGGCCAACTCAAATACTTTCTGCAGTTCCGCGAGCGTACGTAGATCAGCTAGCTACTCCAACATCAAATGGTAGAATGTCTGGAAGCGATAAAAATAAATTGGATGGAATACCTGCTATTGATGCGGCCTTGTTCGAACCAGTAATTTGCAATTGGTCTGGATATCAAAATCCAACAACCGCCGGAGATATATATCCAGTCGGTTCTTTAATTAGCGATGCTTCTTATATCGATTATCAAAACGGCGCTAGAATTACTCGTGAAACTTCTGGAGTCAGTGGTGCTTTACAATTCAATTTCACACATTTTCAAAATATATCTGCGTCTTTCTTTTTCCGAGTTGCTAATTCTACAGGAGATGGTGCAGATGCGGTTTGGTTTTATGCATATTGTCACGAACGTCCAACATCGGAATTTGGATCTGGATTATCAACCGACGCCGGGCTGATAGTGTTTGCTAGTGAGTGGACTGATAGGTTTGGAGTTGTTTGGAGTAATAAAAAATCAGACGGATCTACGGTTCGTAACGATGTTAGTAGTGATGCGGATCAAACTGTAGCCTATGCTAATATTGATAACGGTGATTGGCATTTATTTGAAGTTAATATTTTAAATCAAAGGGTTTGGTACCGATTACAGTCATACAATGTTGCTGGTGATTCTTTTACCCTCATTGGACAGAACGTTTTCACATATGATAGTGGAACTTGGGGAACTTTAGATAAATCTGGAACCCTTATGGGTTTTGGTGCTCGAACTGGTGGATCGGATGCTGCACATTTTATTCGTGGTGCAGTTGTATGTGGTAGTACGTCGTTTGGTTATGTTTTTCCCTCTACTGCTTATTTGGAAAAACCTCCTACTCAAATATAAAATATTTATATATAAAATATTTCTATATAAAATGGCTTTTAGTAGAACTCCATCGATGCGGCAAAATAATGTTATTATTCCTATTCCTAAACAAGAATCAAATATAAAAACATTCAAATCTCATACCAAATTTTTATTTAGTACTGTAAATGTTCAGGATAATAAGAAACTTCAAGAATTAATTAAGTTATTAAAAAATCATATTATACTTCAAGAGTTTTGGAAAATAGGATTTAAATGGGAGAAAAAAGAAAGAATAACTCCAATACAATACCTATTAAGCTCCGGGCAAATACCCAAAGAGCGTGGGGAATTCATTTTGGTGCTATTAAAAATAGACGAGAATGTCGGTATCTGAAGCAGATAAATGGGAACGCGACCGGTTCAACCAACGTAAAGGTCACATGTTAAGTAATGTTGATCGAATAAATTATGATTATGATTTATATAGTAAAAAAGTAAGAAGAGTTTCAAACCATATAAGAAATATGGATTTTTTCAATATTGGATTTGGAAGCTTATCAATGTTATGTGTAATCGTTTTAGGTATTTTACAATCTATTCCAACTCTTAATTTATCTCAATTATTTTTAGGTATTTCAATTGGCTCAATATCAGGTTTTGAATTGATCAGGAACTTATCAATACTTTTAGCAATTAAATTATATCTTAAAAAAAGAAAGGAAAAATATAAATCATTAAGAGATGTTGCCAAGCAATATAAAAATCAATTATATTTATATGTGCAAAAAATATTGGATGATGGAGAGATAACGATTCACGAGTTATCAACCGCGGTTGAGTTATATGAAAAATATTTAAAAGATAGAAATAGAATTTTAGATGTTGAAACTTTTACCGATATGGAATTAAAAGAGTTGAGACTCGATAAACCCAAAGCTCCACCGATAGAAACATTAGGCATTTACGAACCTGAAACTATTGCTACTGGGGCACAAAGCCCGCGGTCAGGAAGTGCGGTAGAACTTCAGGTTGTTTAGTTTTTCTATTGCATATGTTATATATTCTTCCCAAAGTGGTAACTCTCTTCTGATCCTAGGTTTAAATTTTTTATCAATACATAAAAATTCCAATGACTTTTTCAGTAACATTTCGTTAGGTATGTTACCTATCCTTATAAACTTTGTATTCTCTCGAATAAGAAAATTGAAATAATATCCAACTAAAATTAAAATCCTTTCAGAGTCTTTCGAACTTAATCCCTTTCCTTTATTTAAATGGAAAAAGTTATTATATAAATAAACATTATTTCCGGGAATTAAAATTGGATCAGAAATGTCTCTTGTAAGATTTCTTAAAATTGTGTTTTTAAAATAGTAATATGAGTTTTCAATCTTTTTTGTTTTTTCAAATTGATATATTTTAGAACATGAATAACACATATGATATATATCTCCGTTTGCTGTTTGCCCTCTGTGCATAGTCACATTACATTTATTACATTCGTAAATGTCTTTCATTTTTTTGTTATTTTTTTAGATTAAAAATGGAGAGCTGGTTCAAAACCGATTCTAATGTGATTAATTATCTCACACCCAATATGTTGGAGAATAAAGAATATAATATTATATGTTTGAGACAGGTTAAATTTATTGGGCTTCAATCAATATTTTTACAATTAGATGGGCAAAAAATTTTATGTCTAAGCGGAGATGATGTTAAAAATTTTCCTGTTTTAGTTATTAATAAACCTAAAGCGTTTGTTATGAAATACTGCAACGAGGGTGGATTGCAATTTAAACTAAAACAAACAAATAATAAAAAGAGTGATAGGACTGTAAAATTGGCGGCTGTTTGGGAGGATGACGACGAAGACTAAATTTTTTATAAGAAAATGGATACGATAAAAATCCTTATCACTAAAGAGCGTGAACTTAATGATATTAATAAAAAAATAAATATAATTATATCTCAGAAATATCATGAGTATGGGGACGATATGTTTCCCATCCGATATGAAATGGATAAAAGAAAACGTTTTATTAAATCTGCAATTGCTTATGCTGAAATAGTAATTGAAATTGAAATAGATAGATTGGTTAGAAAAATAAAAAAACTTAGGAAAAAAATAAAGGATTGTTTAAGTTACCCTGACGACTGCGAGGAAAATTGGCCTTCAATATTATATGAAATCGAAATGGATATTATGCTTAAACAATTACATGCTTTAGTTTTTTTCCGCCCCGAAGGGTCGCGGATTTTATCCGATAAGTAATTTTTCTGTTAATCTCTTCCAGTTATTCAAGACTTTTTCCTTATTTAATTTTTTAAGTTCTTTTGGAAATGTTGAATAATAATTATCTATATCTTTTTCATATTCTAGAAATGTATTATATTCACAATCACATTCGGATTCACAATCACAATCGTAATAATAATTATTTATTGCCGCTTTGTATTCATTATATTTGCTTATTATATCTTCTTTTTGTTTTTTATCTTTTATCATATTTTTTATCTCTTCTTTTAAACCATATGGATATGTTTTAATTTTATCATCTAAATACCTTTTATCATCAAATGGACTTAATGTTTTTTTATCTGTCTCGATGACAAACATCTGATGCTTATCTGAATTTAATCGATATTGTGGAGCATGATAATTTTCAATTGTATTAAGGTAATCTAAAAGTACGTTTTTATAATCATCAAATGTTATCTTTTTTACTGCTGCTCTTGATACCCCTTTTATTTTTTTTACCTCTCCCTCCTGTCCTAAAACCTTAAATGCATAGCATTTTGATCTTATTGCTATAAACTCGGTTATGATTTTGCTATTTAATTCATCTTTCATTTTAAGTACAACTTTTTTATTTTGATCTGATTTTAAAGGATGGTTATCCGGATAGTCGGAGGTATCCAGTGTATCCTTAATTTTTTCCATATCTTTATAGACATCGAACCTTTGGTTCATGGACTCCGTCCGATCATCTGTTTCAACCTTAAATACCAAACTGTCGGTGTCTGCATATATTGGATAGTTATCTGGCCATGTTTTATTTATAACATCATAATAGTATTCATACATTACCAGCTTTGCATAATCTAAAACAACCATTCCAATAAATATTGGTTTAAGAAATTTTGTTGTTTTATTTCTCATATGAATACCCATAAAGTTATCATCAAATTTTATAAAGTCTTTAAAGTTAGGTTTTGAGAAATATTTCTTTGCTTTATCAATATCCTTTTCTAAATGGAATTGGGTTCTATCTCTAATATTTTCAACCGTTTTTCCATAAAAAGCATTATTCATTAATTTCCAATAATCTTTCTCAAAATTTGTTTTTGACATCTGTCTCTGATTTGAATTAAAGTCAATATATTTAGCTAACCAATCTTCCTCAATAAACGATATTGTTCGATGTACTTTAGACACTTTTAATCCCTGTTTTTCATAAAATTGTAGAAGCTTATAATGCACTACATAGTTTTTCTTATCATGTAAATTTAATATTAATTTTTTTGTTGCTAGATGTTTTGCATTATCTGCTTTAAGATAATCTTTTTGTGTTTGTGATAAATCATCTTCATTAACTGAACAATGCTCTGGAGCTAAAGGATATTTATATGTTTTTGCTTTTGCTTCCCGAGTATATTGCAAATCCACTTCTACGATACAGCCCCTTCCTTCGGGAATATTTTTGTAATAATCGGGGTCATCTTCCCATTGGAAATCAGCTATTGGTAATTTTTGTTTCATACAACCACCGTATAAATTGTTTGCATCTAGATATAATACATATGATGATTTTTCTTTTTTATTATAATTTGGAAGATACTTATTATTTACTTTAGTATATCTATCTCCTAGTACACCCGAGAATCCGCCGCGAATTCCTCTCTCAATCATTAACAACATATCATGATCAGTTAGTAAATCAATCTTAACATCTGTATGTTTCAAACCACAAGCCCATGTTAATCCCGGTGCACTGAAACAATATGCGGGATCAATTTTAAAATTCTCATATGTATGATTCCTAAAGTTTTCAAATGCATCAGCTAATAGGAGAACATCTGCTTTAAGATATAGATTATGATAATCTTTAAATGTTTTACAATTAAAGTATTTCCATACTTTTTGAGCGTGTTCATAATCCGATTCACTTATGTTTGTTTGTGATAATGTTGAATAAAACTTTTCAATTGGGGGTAATTCGGTATGAGAAAATACCTCTTTAGATGTTACATATTCATATGGGTAGATGCCCTTACGAGTTAATAGCATTAGTTCTTCCTCGGATAGTTTTTCTTTTTTGAAACGATTCAATAAGATTGGAAAGTTTTTCTTTACTATTTCTAAATCCCATGGTTTTGGAACTAATGATGAAACAACATTTGCTAAAGATGTTGATAAGAATCTCAAGGAATCTAGAAAAACTAGATGGGAGTATTTCTTACCATATGTTATTGATATGTAATTTTCTGATGTTTTAGGTAATATATTTATTTCATATTCATCCTTTCCTAAATGAAGCAATTCTCGAACTAAGAAATGAAAATCATATCCGGAACCATTATGAAAAAATACTGGTATTTCCTTACATCCTTTTCCTTCTTTTGCATTACATGATCTACATGCTGCCCCTCGATAATTTCCTGTTAGATGACAATGTTCTCGTATCTTATTATTCTTACTTAAATGTCTTTTGCACATAAAACAATTTGTTGCATTTTTATAATTGTCTCTATCCTTATTTGTCATATTAATATTTTTTGATAATTTATCATATTGATTTTGAATATATTCAAATACATTTACTAATGATTCTGCCATGTGCTTAGCTGCATCATTACCGTGGTAAGTAATCATCCTTGATTTAAATATATGATCAGCTACAGAGTGTACATATATACAATAACTATTCGGAAACTGTTGTGCTAATTTTTTTGTGCATTCGTCCCGTAGGGTCGCGTGCTTTGCACGATCACCGTCATCAGATGCCGTCTGTGATTCTTTTAAGGGAACATTTGTTGCTTCAAAATCAGCATATATTACTATTGGTTTTTTAACTGCCATATAATGTTGTTGGAACTTTAGGGTTGCATCTTCAGATGCTGGCATTATAGCATTAGTAAATTTGTGATCTAAACAAAATCGTTGGTGGTTTTTAAGAGCTGTTTCATCCTTTTTAAATGTAAAACAATTTCTACATAGTGGATATCTATTTCTATTTTCTCTTAAAAAAGAACTAATATCTTTTATGTATATATAATGTGTTTCATTTTCGCGCTGCATGTACAAAAGATCGATTTGATCTGGTGCTGTTATATCAGTTGCTGGCTTAACAAGATAACACCTTTTCTTATACCATTCTGGATCGGTTAAAATTTCTTCTAGATCTTTTGGTTCTTCAATTGTAAACACATTAATATTTAAACCATTCATTTTTTCAATCTTATATATATCATCTATTGCTACTGGGTATGATATGTTTTTCATTATTATTTCATCCTCATATTGTCTATAATTATATATTTTATTAATGTGTGATTCTACTTGATTGTGATATTTATGAATTAATAAACACCATAATAAACATTTATTATCTTTATTGTCTGGATTTATAATCATAGGTGATTTAAATTTGAGCTTCATATGTGATCGTCCTTTTAGAATTTCTATAGGTGCAATCTTTACTATTGCTGAATTACAGGATACAAATATAAACCCAGATCCGTTTTCTGTCATCTTATCTATCCATTCATCAAACTCAGCTTCTATTTGATCGAATTGATTGTTGTAATTTCCCAGTGATAATAATGTTTTATATGATTCTTGTGAAAAGTTATTTATTACTTCAATTTCTGAATTTGCATTAAGAATATTTGGTTTTTTAAATTCTGTTTCAACTTCTATTTTATACTTAATTGGCTGTCGTTTGTTATTTGGCCTTATAGTATAATTGTTTAATATGGTCTTTAATTTATCTTTCATTTGTTTAAAATATTCTTTATAATTTGTATTTATATCTATATCTATATATATTACTTCAGCTCCATTTTGTCCTTGTGGTTGGGGGTTATTAATATCATTTAATTGTCTTTCTAAACGTATCTCATTTTCTGCCCTAATTCTTGCTTCTATTTCAGCCCTATCGGCAATTCGTTGTGCTTCGATTTGAGCTATTAATTGCGCTCTAAGTTCAGGGTTGTCGATTTGAGCTAAAATTGCTTCCATTTTATAGAATAAAATTTATATAATGTTTGAATTATTGATTTTTTAATTTTGTGTTTTTGGTGTCCTGACCCACCCCCCAGGAGCCTATTCGAGATCTGCTTTTGGTAATAGCAATCCATTGCCCATAACGTTTGAATTTAAGAAAATTCCTGAACCTGCTTTTGGTCGCATTTCGAGATATAATCCGCTTCCGTCGTGTTTTTCAATGATATTAAAATCTTTTCCTAATTTATTAAAAATTTTCTGAACAGCTGGTCTAAAATTGGATCCAATATTGTCAAAAAATCCTTTAGCTTTCTCACCCGTTTTTTCTAAAGTTTGACCAAATTCATGTAGTTTATCTGCTACAACTCCACTTCCTTGGGTTGTTCCTTTTAGTACCAAACCATTCCCGTGATTTGTTCCTTGCAAGAGTAAACCTTTTCCGGCTGCTAACCTAGCTTCTGCATTTCTTTTTTGCTCTGCTGTTGCTGAACTACTATTAATGGTATCAATAAGTTTCTGTTTGAATTGTGCGTCCTGTGTTATTTGCTGTCTTTGAAATTCGGCCTCTCTTTTAGCTTTTTCGTCCGCAGCTTTTTTGTCATTTACTGCTTTTGCAATTCCAGCTGCTCCGCCAGCAACTCCTCCAGCTGCTCCAATTCCTGCAAAAATTATTGGGAGCAAAGCTGCAAGGGGTAAGATTCCCCCCTGTTTCGCTCTTAACTCTCCTAGCTGTTTTACATTATCATGAATTCTTTTTCCGGCTAAACCGACTGCTCCGGCTGCACCAAGTCCTAAAAGAAGCGGTAGAATGGGTAGTAATCCGCCGTCCTTTTTAGTGTGAGTCTCCATTAAAAATTTCACATCGGAGTCTGTCAACCTATAATTTCTGCCGCGATTCTTAAAGGATATTGGCCTTCCTTCTTGTGCATATTTTGCTGCGAGTTTAAATGTATCGATGTCGTAGTCAAACTTTTTACCTAATCGATCCAATCTTTTTAACATTGTGTGGCTATGTTTATTATCATCAAGATTTAAGGTATCTACAATTTCTCCTATAAAATATAACCGGTTTTCATCATTAACTGAGTCCATTTTTATATTGTTAAAATTTCTTTAATCCTTTTCCACCTTTAATAGTATTTAACATTTTATTAAAATCCTGAATATCTTTATTACTTATTGGTGCGCTTTTCGTGGGGGTTTCTGTTGGTTGTGCGGCTTGTGCCAGCTTTAAATCTTTTATTGCATTTATTTGTGAGAGGGTGTCGTTAAAATCTCTCAATTTCTTTAGTTCTTCTGCCGCTCTAGCTGCTTCAATTCCTCCTTTTACAGCATTTGTTATAGAGCCTGCTGCAGAGCCAGCTTGCCCTATAAGCCCCATATTGTCTTTAACAAAATTTGCTGCTGTTCCAACCAAATCAAAAAGTCCCTCACCTCGGTATTCAATTGGATCTCCTACCTGATACTCATTTATATTTTGCACATGTGTAACGTGTGTCATTTTTTGTTCTATTTTTAGTAACAGAAAAATTAAGTTGCAGACACTAAAGAAAAGGGTAGTGTGCAAGCATCTCGAGCGGTTTTATTTTATAGCTCTTTTTTTACTCTTTTTTGTATAGAAAATAAAGAAGACGCAAACACAAAAGATTCTCTATCCAAAAATGAACCTATGGTTCGCGGGCTGTGCCCAGTGGCACCATGGCCTGCTCCGTTGGAGCACAAAAGAAGCTTTTATTTCAATGTGTTTTTTGGAAATCCAGAATTTTTTCTGGACATTTGTCAACAATTCATTCATTCATTGATGCTGGACGCCCCCATTTCACTTGTGGCAGCGGAAATTGTGTCTTCATCGAAAAGCATTGTGTCATCATCCTCTCCTTCGAAATCGTAGGTGATTTGGCGCTCAATGAGGCAACGGAAATTCTCATCTTCAGTCGCCAGCTTCTCGATTGGCTTTTTGAACGTCAACAGGGTTTCAAAAGAATACCCAGAAATTACCAGTGCGGGGTATGCGCTAATAAGCGCCGAAAAAGTAAATAGGCGCTGAGTGAACTTGACGTCAATCGCCAGTTTTTGCGAAATGGCATCGATTCTCAGACCTAGCTTTTCACGCATGGTGACAACAACCTCCGCTTGTTTCTTGCGGGCAAAACACCCCAAGACATCCAGGTTCGAGATGAAGCTTTCCAGGTGATTAAATTGATTAATCAATTGTGCTTCAATGGCGCCAACTTCGGTGGTACACACTTCCTTAGCGTTGTCGAACCTAAAATGAAATTAACTAAGTTGTTGAAATTGTTTTTCATTGGGAGATAATATTCGAAAAAATTTAACTTACCGAGTTTTGATGGTATATCTCTCGTTTTCAACTTGTCTCATTTTTTCAATGAGACGACCAATAAACCGACTTTCTCGCTGGCTTTTGTCCGTGGCCTCTTTCTTCTTCTCCTTCTTCTCTCGCTCTTCGGTCTCAGATTCAATCTTCACTAGCTGCTTTAGCAGCAAGTCCTGCTCCGCTGGAGGCATGCGGCTAATTGCAACTGCTGAGCTAGCTTGATCTTTGGCGCTAATACTTTTAATGGAGGCTACAATCTTACTTGGGCGCTTTCTATCGCTGGAAGATGCCATTTTTAGCTAATGTTTAATGGATGCTAAATATTTTTTTATTTTCTAAGAGGTGAGCAAGAGCGGGGTTGATGGTTGTGGTTTTTATAGAGTTGAAGTAGAGTGGGCGTTCAATTCCTGCTGCAGCAAGATTTTGCAAGATGGCAGAAACAGCAAATTACTTCTTATACTGTAGATGGCTGTGAGACAGTCTGCTTTTATTGAAAAACACGTCTCAACAAGTAGCATTTTCTGCACCTCCCTGCGCGTGAGTCAGTTTGTGCCAGTTGTGTTGCTGCCTTTCGCTGTGATAAAATGAACAATAGTGGCTATGAGAGTAATTTTTTTGTTGAGTGCTTCTATACCATGACTCAGTTTAAACTCTTGTGCCCAAGCCCCTGACCCTACGCGCCTGCGGCGCGGCCTGGGGTTATAAAGTAGTAGTAGGTAAAAAGACGCTTCTAGATCAGACCTATTGAAAATGATGATTTGAAGGGCTATTAATGGGGGGACGCGAGGGGATTGTTTGGTTGTGATAGGGTGTGTTATTGGGAATATGGGTGAATATTGTGTGATTTGTGTGAGTTGGTGGTGTTAATGGGAGGTAGTGGGAGGTAGTGTGTTTAAGGGGGGTAAAGGGTATTTAGATGTGTTTTTTTAGTACCCCCTCGTGTCCCCCCACTAGCCCTTCAAATCAGCATGTTAAATAGGGGTTCTGGGTCTAGAAGCGTCTTTTTACCTACTACTCAGGACTGCTTTCAGACATGGTGCACACGGATGCGACGGTGCATAGATAGTGGTGGAAAGTACTTTTAGGGAATGTGACACTGATTAGACGCCTCGGGTGCTGTAGCACAGAGTTGTGAGGTCACTTGCAGAACTTTTTGATCACCCCTCGTAGATAGTAGTGTCGCGACTTTCCTAGTCATTTCTTAGTTCACCTTCACTTGTCTCTGTTTACTCTGTTTTCTCTCTCTCTCTCTGTGTCTAGCTCAATCTTGTTATTCTTATCTCTCTCTCCCTTGCTGCGTTCTGATTGGCTCTCCGTTCTCGCCTCTTTCCTCAGTCGCGCACTCCACCCCCCTTGTCTTATCCAAGGACGACTTAAGTAGAAGGACGGGAAACCTCGTTTCTTAGAAAATTTTAGAAGGCAGGTTTTCCCGAAAAAATACACTACGGAGATAGGAAGTTTTCATTTTTTCAGCACAAAAATTGTTTTTGCTTTTGATAGGAGGCAGTTCCAGTGTTCATCTTTTGATATGTTGTGCCTTTCTTATTGCTTTATCGATATTAATGAAGCTATTCGTACAGAAAATTAGGATTCTATGTTAATTTTTTATTCTGCGTACATTACCTGAACCAAAAATAATAATAATGCATTGCACAGCTCCAAATCATTGGTTTTATCTCGTATAGCTTCGCCACTCGTGAAAAATTTATCATTGTCTACCTCCAAAACCATATACACAAACACATTGTCTCATGAATGTATTTTTAGAAGCCTAAAATAATGATTCCTAAGCGTGGAATAATGAGCGTACAGCATGACACAATGGTATTTAGGCACAAGACATGCGGAAATGTACGTAGAATAAGAAATTAACATAGAATCCTAATTTTCTGAACGAAAAGCTCTATGAATATCGATAGAGCAATGAAAAAGGCACAACATATCAAAAGATGAACACTGGAACTGCCTCCTATCAAAAGCAATAACAATTTTTGTGCTGAAAAAATGAAAACTTCCTATCTCCGTAGTATATTTTTTCGGGAAAACCTGCCTTCTAAAATTTTCTAAGAAACGAGGTTTCCCGTCCTTCTACTTAAGTCGTCCTTGGTCTTATCTTGCACCCCTAAAGTTAATGTCATATAAATATATCGGTTTGGGCCGTGTGCCCACTTACTGGCTCCTCATCTTATTCAATTGAACATCTAATTTAAATGTAGTGTGTTTACTCTTATTATTTCTTCGACAGATAGATAAATAAATAGATAGATAGATAGATAGATAGATAGATAGATAGATAGATAGATAGATAGATAGATAGATAGATAGATAGATAGATAGATAGATAGATAGATAGATAGATAGATAGATAGATAGATAGATAGATAGATAGATAGATAGATAGATAGATAGATAGATAGAGAGATAGATAGATAGATAGATACATAGATAGATAGATAGATAGATAGATAGATAGATAGATAGAGAGATAGATAGATAGATAGATAGAGAGATAGATAGATAGATAGATAGATAGATAGATAGATAGATAGATAGATAGATAGATAGATAGATAGATAGATAGATAGATAGATAGATAGATAGATAGATAGATAGATAGATAGATAGATAGATAGATAGATAGATAGATAGATAGATAGATAGATAGATAGATAGATAGATACATAGATAGATAGATAGATAGATAGATAGATAGAGAGATAGATAGATAGATAGATAGATAGATAGATAGATAGATAGATAGATAGATAGATAGATAGATAGATAGATAGATAGATAGATAGATAGATAGATGGATAGATAGATAGATAGATAGATAGATAGATAGATAGATAGATAGATAGATAGATAGATAGATAGATAGATAGATAGATAGATAGATAGATAGATAGATAGATAGATAGATAGATAGATAGATAGATAGAGAGATAGATAGAGAGATAGATAGATAGATAGATACATAGATAGATAGATAGATAGATAGATAGATAGATAGAGAGATAGATAGATAGATAGATAGAGAGATAGATAGATAGATAGATAGATAGATAGATAGATAGATAGATAGATAGATATAGATAGATAGATAGATAGATAGATAGATAGATAGATAGATAGATAGATAGATAGATAGATAGATAGATAGATAGATAGATAGATAGATAAATAGATAGATAGATAGAGAGATAGATAGAGAGATAGATAGATAGATAGATAGATAGATAGATAGATAGATAGAGAGATAGATAGATAGATAGATAGAGAGATAGATAGATAGATAGATAGATAGATAGATAGATAGATAGATAGATAGATAGATAGATAGATAGATACTTACTTACTTACTTACTACTGACGGGGGGCGCAGGCGCCGCGAATAGGCCGCGAGGCCCCCATCGCAACCCCAAGGTAAAAGAGCACAAGGATTAGCCTTGGGGGTGCGCCCAGTCCCCGCCAGTAGTCGGCAGGTCCGCAGTGGAGGCATCGGCGACCCTCATCCGGCCGGAGTCCCGGACGAAGGCGCGGAGGTCTCGGATATTGTCCGCGGTGGTCAGCTCGTCCATCCGCTGGGGGTGGCCGAGGTATTTGTGCCGCGCCTTGTTGAAGTAAGGGCAGAAGGTGACGTGATGCTCCGCGGTCTCCTCTCCTATGCCACAGAAGGGACAGGTGGGAGGGCAACCGGTTTGCAACGATATATGTCTCTGGAAGAATCCGTGGCCGGTTAGGACCATGCACATCTCCCTGAGGTCGGTTCTGTTAAGCGAAATCAGATAATCAGAGACTTTCCTGTTCAGGTTAGGCATGGCAGAGCGGCTCTGCCTGTACTCGGTGCAGCTGTTCCAGTGGAGCTGGTGCTGCTGATGGAGCCACCTGTTGATATGGCGGGTGACTTGCGACCTGGGGGTGGGTAGCCTCATCAGACGGTGGTTGCCGTCTGGGTTGCTGCCCTCCTTGGCGAGAGAGTCCGCGAGCTCGTTGCCCAGGATGTTGCTGTGACCAGGTGTCCAGATAATTCTAATCCTGTTAAGGACTGAGAGAGATTGCACACTGCGGTGGCATTGAGATACTGTAGCAGCGGAGATATTCTCAGTGGTTAAGGCCTTAATAGCAGCTTGGCTATCAGTGTAGAAATTAATGTCAAAATTATTAATGTTCGCCTGAAACAGTTGCTGGGCACACTGCTCAATGGCGCAAATTTCAGCTTGGAAAACTGAGGTGTTCTCACCGAGGTGCAGACTTTCCTGGAGAAGCATCTTACCCTCGTGGAAAATGGCAATACCCGCTCCAGCGCGGCCGTTGAACAGCGAGCCGTCGGTGAAGCAGTGAATGCCCTGGCTGCGCCGGTTCACACCGACATCCAGCGGAATGTTGTCTCGGCCAGGGATGGCGGTCTTGAAGCCCCTCCTGATGTTGAGGGCGGGAGGTCGACTATCCACATTGCCCAGGTCCATGTGGATGTTGTTAAGGTCGCGGCGGACAAAGTCCATATGCGGGATTAATGTTTTCATTGGCATAAAGCCAGAGGGCGCGTTATTTAACGTTTTATCTCTGATAAGCCGGGAGGCAGACTTCATAGCCTCCGCCCTAATAAATAGGTGAAGCGGAGGTAGGTTAAGGATAGTGTTCAGCCCCTCGTAAGGGGTGGACGGGTACGCACCTGTGATGGCACGGCAAATGCTGCCCTGAAGCTGGTACAGCCGCTGACGGGCGGCCTTCTGCTCCAGCACGCTAGTCCAGATGAGACTCGCGTATGTGATACTGGGCCGGATGATGCCGGTATAAATCCAACGGACCGTTCTAGGCGAGAGGCCCCAAGTCGGCCCGATGGCTCTGCGCAGCTGGGCAAAGCAGCGTTTTGCCCGACCGATGACGTTATCAAGGTGCTTCGTCCAGCGCAGGTCATGCGTTAGCGTCACACCGAGGTATTTGACCTCCTTCTTGAAGGGGATGTTTCTGCCATAGACAGTGAGGTTTTTCATCTCCCATTTACGGCGCTTGGTGAAAACGACAGCGACAGTCTTAGTGACGCTGATTTTTAGGCCATGCTGTGTAGCCCAGTCGGCCGCCTTGTCGGCGAATTGCTGCATCAGGTTGCGCAGAGTGGCGGGGTCGGGTCCGCTGACGACCGCGGCAACGTCATCGGCGTAGCCCGCCCTGGTGATACTGCTGGGAATGTCAGCGGTTAGAAGTTCGTCCATGACGAGATTCCAGAGAAGTGGAGTTAGCACGCCACCTTGCGGGCCGCCTTTCATCACCGCCCGGGTGAGGGTAACGCCCATAAGTGTGGATGTCACAAACCTTTTGCGGATCATAAAATAAATCCAGCGAACAATGCTGTGTCTTACATTCCTGCGGGAAAGAGAATTTCTGAAGGAGCGGAAGAGGACATTGTCAAATGCTCCTTCGAAGTCAACGAACAACCCGCAAGCGAGTTGTTTGCTAAGGATGGCACTCTCAATTTTGGAGGTAATGGCGTGGAGAGCATGCTCAGTCGTCCTCCCAGGCTGGAAGGCGTACTGGTACTTACTGACAGGGTCGGAGCGCAGGTCGCACTCTCGAAGCCTCCACAGGATGAGCCTCTCCATCAGCTTAACACAAAAGGAAGTGAGGCTGATGGGCCGGAAGGATTTCACGTTGGTGTAGTCACCCTTAGCAGGTTTCGGGATGAACACGACTCTGGACATTCTCCAGATTGTGGGAATGTAACCTGTGGTATAACAGTCAACAAGCAATTTAGAGAAAGAATCAGCAAAGTTTTGCAGCTTTAGCGCCTCCTGCAGGATACAGGGGGCGATATTGTCAGGGCCAGACGATTTATACGGTTTAAAAGAATTTGCTGCCAGCTGGAGAGCTGGGGGGTGGCGCACTGCTGGAAAAGCTTGTGATCACAAGGCCTGTGGTCATCGACCACGTACTCCGGTTCGTCAACCTGCGGAAAGCAGGTGGAGAAAAGAAGATTTAGCGAACCTTCGGCACTGGTAGTGTAGTTACCATCCAGGTGCAGAAGGGAGTTACACTGAGCTAGCGTGTCGTGCCTGAGAGTCCTGACCAGCCGGGCTGTGGGGTGTTGCCCTTCCAGGCCGGCGCAGTAGGCTTTCCAGGTGGTCTTCTTAGCCCTTCGGATAGCACTTTTGTACATCCTCAGAGCAGAGTGGTAGTTCTCCCAATCCTCTGGGGTATTCGAGCCGTTTGCGAGGCGTTGCAGTCGGCGGGTGTTTTTCTTCATGCGAGTGAGCTCTTGACTCCACCAAGGAGAGTATTTCTTCCTGCAAAACAGCTTAGGGGCGTTAGCGCGTATGGCGGTGTTTAGGATCTCAACGAGGGAGTTGCACCGATGCTCAATGCCAGGGAGATCCTCGCTGGAGTCCGGTAAGTTGGCTTCGGTCAGGAGTTTTAGCAGGTCTCTTCGAAAACCTGTCCAGTCGGCCTTTTTCAAATTAAGGCGGTCCCGGTTCTCATGACGGGCTCCGACGGAGCTGATGCTGTACTGAATGTACGAGTGGTCGGAAAGCGATGGGAGGTCATCCCTAACCAGCCAGCTGTGGACCTGATTGAGGGCGTTGTTGGAGACGAGAGTGAGGTCGATAACCTCACGCCGATTAGAGACAATAAATGTGGGTTTGCTGCCTCTGTTGCAAATGTGTAACGAGGAGGAGTTAATGAAATCAATTAGTAAGTCACCGCGCCTGTTAGTATCGCTACTAGACCAGGCAGTGTTGTGGGCGTTAGCATCGCAGCTAACGATAAGCTTCCGATCCTGGAGATTACAGAAGTCCGCCAGCTCCTGCAGAGGGGGGGAGGGACGTCCTCCTGAATGTCCAGGTAAGCGGAAACGAAGGTCAAGTCAAAGACTGAGAAAGTACACATGTCTTTAGAGCAAAACATTGGCATAATAGTGGCCGGGAGGTCGTTTTTGACGAGGGCGATAGCTCTGGGGGTGTCGTTCGCGCAGAGGTACAGAACCTGATAGCCTGGCGGCAGGCAGGTCGGCTTCCCCTTGCGGGTATACGGTTCCTGAATAAGGTAGATGTCAACTTCCTTGTTGGCAAAGGTGCCTGAAAGGTTGCTAGATGCTGCAAGGGCGTGGTGCAGGTTGATCTGAATAATGTGCAGGTTAACAGGTTGGTTCGCCGGCGGCGGATTATTTATTTGGTTGCTGGTGGCAGTGTCATCATTGGGCTGGCCGTTAAGGTTCGCCCTCAGCGCCCCGCTCCTAGTTTGGCACGGGGTTGGGAACGGCATTACTCGTTCCCAGAGCTATCCGAGCTCACGGACTCACCTCGGCGCCGATCGCCGGCTGGACGACGCCTGAGCAGCAGGTGGAAGACGATCTTCCACGCTCCGATGTAGGCGGCAAAATCGTCCTTCTTGAGGGCGTCTTCCCACTCCGCGGAGAAACCCATGTACAGGGTCTTGCCGGGAGCGCCTTTTGCCGGAACCTCCTTGAAGGCCCGGATACCGTCCTGAGGTAGGTCGGGGTTTTTACTGAGGAGCCGGGCGCGGATCTCCTCGATGCTTCTCGAGCCGGAGTAGAAGGCTCGGTAGCGCCTGCAGGGCGGCGGTGGTCGGGCACGCTCAACGACCAAAGGCGGGAGGGCGGTCGTGCAGGTGTCCCAGGAGATGGACACCAGGTTAGCCAGCGCGAGCTCGAGCTGGGCTTCGTCCTTGAAGGCGAGGATGACGCTGCCGTTGGCGTTTCGAATCGCCTCGACTTTGATGTCGAGGGCGTCGTTTTCCCAGAGGAAGTCATCAATCATGCCGATTGATGCTTCCATCTGGGCGGTGGTCAGCGTACCGCTAGCCGCGCGCACGCAGATTTTAAATTTCGGCTCCGTCGCCACTTTGGCGTACGTGCCAGCATTGGCCTCCTTTGGCCTCTTGGGGTCCAGCGAGGGGTCGGTACGCTCGTCTGGCTGCTGCCTTTTCCGCTCAGAGCCAGCCGAGGTTTTATCATCGCGCCTGCGACGGTTGACGACCTGGAAGCCGTCATTTTGAGACGCCCCTGTAGCGGGGGTAGAGGTGGACGCACCTGAGCGAGGTGTGGGGGTTTCCGCGGGATTCGCGGCAGAATCAACCTCCATGTTGGAGGGTTGGGGGATTGACGGACCCCGGCCGCGGGAATTGACGGCTCCCGAGCCGTGTCAGGTGGTTTGATTTATCCATGCAGAGTAGGCTGAAATGGAAAAACTGAAATGTAGAAAAGAGGGGGGGTAACCGCTCGGGGACTGGATATACCCCAGCCAGCTCCGTGGAGCTACCCTCTGCCACGGTAAACAGCAGAGAAGCTTTGGGTTGCCGTCTTATCCCAGGATTGCTCCCAGGCGAGGCTCCGGCAGGCCCCCGGTCCACACTCTGCAAGATCAGGGGGCGGGAGGCCGGCTGCGGGCTTGGGACACAGGCGCCAGGTCGAGTTGACAGCCGACGCCCGAGCCCTCCCCCACAAGAGCGGCCCTCGAGAACCCGTGTGGTACCAGTTGCAACTAAGGGCTGTCGATGGGTAGTTGGCGCTTAGCCAGCAGCCAACTACTTAGCAGCCACCTGCCCCGCAAAAAAAGCAGCAGGGGGGATCCGTCCCCCACCAGCAGACCAAGACGAGGAAGCTAGCCGCTTCCACGCCAGGCCAGAACGAAAAGGAGGGGGAAGAGCCTCCTCGAAAAACGAAAAGCTGGCGGATGTCACAGAGTCCCTCGGTTTAAGTTGCCGTTTGCCCCCCTAGATAGATAGATAGATAGATAGATAGATATATAGATATATAGATAGATAGATAGATAGATAGATAGATAGATAGATAGATAGATAGATAGATAGATAGAGAGATAGATAGAGAGATAGATAGATAGATAGATAGATAGATAGATAGATAGATAGATAGATAGATAGATAGATAGATAGATAGATAGATAGATAGATAGATAGAGAGATAGATAGAGATTAGATAGATAGCCACTGTGGGAGTCAGTGGGAGGCAGGGGCGCTAGTGCTGTTTCTGCATGGCTGCAGTTCGCATTTCCATAGTGCTGGCAGCGCACAAGCAGCTGCATTTTATCTCCAGCTAAAAAGACAGTCCCGTCTGTTTCCTACCTCCGTAAATGTCAACAAACTGTTCGTAAGCGGACCCCATGCGAATGCTACGCCTGTAGAAGCTGCTGCTAACGATAATCAAAACATTCGTGTCAAGTTGCTGGAGTTAATCCCCGACCGAGAGTCTACTATAGGGACTGCGGGTGGTTTACCAGCCCACGTATCCTTATATGGAAGAGCTTGAGTCTTAATAAGCCCCTTAGTAAAGCTGCTGTATATGACAGGGACGTAATATAAGGGAAGTTGACATGGTCTGACAATAATCTGATATCAATTATTGCACTTTCAATCATAGTGATTGACAATTTTCAATTGGGATTTTTATTCGACTAAAATTGTTTACAACCAAGACAGATTAAGCTTAATTTTTGTATGCAGTATGCTCAACTAGTGAAATTGGACTTTTCTTGATCGATTTTGTCTATGGCGAAAATCCACTTAGCTCGACGCGTTCTCAGGAGTCAATAGATTGGCGGGATGACAGTGCTATGGTATTGCCGAATGGTATAGCCAACAAGTGACCAACCCACTTGGTTTTTACCATAGACGTTAAAGCACTTTCTAAAATGATATCAGTTCTAAATTGTCAATTGTAATTTACGTTAAGGCAATGACATTCAAGTAATGACCGGTCATTGTTTGAAATTGACAATAAAGCAATTTACCGGGATATCATTTTAGAATAAAGAACGAGTCTATGAGCGTAAAATAAAATAGTCTGTTGTTGTAAGTGGGGGCTTCGCCCCCACACCCCCATTCCTCCTCACTCGGATCCTGGTGGACAAATTGACCAATTAAGTTAGCTGGAAGTGAGAAAACATGGTAATGGCCATAGACACGAGCGGCGATAGCCACTCGTGAATTCTCACTTCCAGACAACCCTCCATTGTATCTTACGCACAGTGATAGAGCAATAACAATCTTAAACGGTTAATATTTGTTATAGTCTATGGTCAAATCAACCCTTTTCCTTCAGTTAGGCTGACTCCTCCCGCTAGCCTGAAATAATGGCCGCGCGAATTCAAATAGGCTGAAATAATGACAATTTTCCTGAAGTTTTCCATTGACAAATTGCTGTTCAGTATAAAAATATCATGCGCTTTGTGCACTCGTGTCTGGGTCGTAGCTGCACTCAAAAGCCGTGCGTCATCTCTCTAGTGGCTGCTGTTGCAGCGAATGGGGATTCTTTGCTATTGCACTGACAAAAGTAAATCAATGCTGAAGAGACTCTGTACTCGTACAATCTTCAATGATGCCGAACAATCCACTGCACCAGAGCAGAACGCCTCCTCTCTCTAACAAAATGTCGAGTGCGAATTATCCATAGATGGTAAGCATTTCTGCGCTATAGCTAGTCCTATAAGCTGAATATAGACCTTTGAAATCCTCCCTGACTGCCAGGGGAGCGACTCGTGCATGTACGAGCTCACTGATCTCATCGGGACATATTTGCATCGCGTTGGTGGGGCTGGCGTTTCAAATTTCAGGCCTCCTTCCCTCTCTTAATCTCTCCCTCCCACCATGCGGGCCAGAAACCAGATTTCTCAATTCTCACCTCCTCCCCTCCTCCTCCTCTTCCTCCTCCTCCGGCCCGCCCCCTTCCCCTTCCCTGCGCTAACCGCTCGCCTGGACCACGTGACAACGGAAATGCAGCTCACGTGATCACTTATCCCACCGGGGGCCTGGCGTCCGCCACCCCCAGAAAAACACATCCCAATCCTACAGCTTTTTACCAGGCGCTGGAGATCGCAACTGGCTGTCCTTGGAGTGCCCCGCGCATCTCAACGACCGGATGTTTCACCTTTCTGTGAATATCTAGATAGAGTAGAATCTCTATCTATCTATCTATCTATCTATCTATCTATCTATCTATCTATCTATCTATCTATCTATCTATCTATCTATCTATCTATCTATCTATCTATCTATCTATCTATCTATCTATCTATCTATCTATCTATCTATCTATCTATCTATCTATCTATCTATCTATCTATCTATCTATCTATCTATCTATCTATCTATCTATCTATCTATCTATCTATCTATCTATCTATCTATCTATCTATCTATCTATCTATCTATCTATCTATCTATCTAGTCGTCAACAGCAGAGTCAAGTCGCCTGTGACCAGGGGCTTGACACGGGGGTGGTCTGTGACCAGACATCCCCAGCTGCTGCTAATAGCAACAACATCGATGCCAGCCAAGCTGACTCTTTCGTGTCTTTTGCGACACCCACCGACAACGTTGCATTTTTACAGAGTAGATTTGCTTGCGCTGAGCCACCCAGGCTTGCCAGTGACAGCAATAGGGACAGTCTTGAGCTGACCCCTCCTCGATCGGCACTTGCTCAACCAAGCCAGATTAACGTCCATAGGGGACTTAAGAAAGACTGGAAACTGACCCCTATCGAAAAGTCAACGATCGCGATCGGCGATGAGAGTCTCTCTGAGCCCGGGCAAGCGCACCCAGATGTACAATTTGAAATTTTTCCGAATCTACGCGCTGAGAACCTAATCAGGGTGCTGCGTGAGCAGTTGAAAAGCCCTAGCTCAGCTGTCAAAGCGGTCATTCTCTTCCCTTGTGGTCATGACCTGTCGAGACAATTTGAAGGTGTCCTCGACAAACAGCTCACGACAATCGTGAATCATTGTCGCAAGGCCTTTCCAGAGGCAAACATCTACACACTTGACTCAGTGGTGGATGCCGAGGCAACGGACAGCGTCCGAAGCAATGTGGAAAAATTGAACCGCCATGCCCAGAATCTCAACCAGAAGGGGCACATGTCACTACCCAGACAGGGTTTGACCTTCCTGTCAGACAAGGTCACACTATCTGACCAATCGGCCTTGGAGGTCTTCAGGATTGTCTATGGCAAAGTACAAAAAAACTTGTAGGTTTTAGGAATGCGGCTAGCAACCAAGTCTTGAACTTATCGAATTATCGTCTTTCTGACTGCGAAACCGAAATTTTAGGAATGGGGAAGAACTTTGTGCCAGCCCCAATTGTTATGGGGTCCAGCGTCCTTTCTGACTCCATCAAGGTTTTCAAGCAGAGAATAGTTCTTAACTCCCTGCTTCAGCGTCGCACGTGTGCTTTCACCCGCGCATCCCTTATACTGGCCGAGCTTCGATCCCCAACATCAACTTGGACAAGTGGCGCTCTCACAGAGACCTTTTTGAAAGCCTTGACAGGATTAGAATTCCAAGAATCATACACAACAAGCCAAACCTTCAGGAGCAGCAGAGAATGGCACTGAAGACTCTTCGAGACAATAGCAGTATCGTCATTAAACCTGCCGACAAGGGCAGCAATATGGTCGTTTTGAATCGAACAGATTACATACTGGAAGCTAACAGGCAGCTCTCCAACAGGACCTTCTACCAACCCCTTGACACTGCAATGAGCGCCCAGACCAGTGCCATTATCAAAGCCATTTTTCAAGATCTTAAAGAAGAAAAGATAATTACTAATCATCAATACTCGCAACTGATTCCGCCAACTATTCCAAGAGATCGAATTTTTTACCTTTTGCCAAAAATCCATAAGGATCCCGAAGAATGGCCTACTCCTGGAGTGCCTCCTGGGAGACCCATTGTCTCGGACTGCAGCTCGGAAAGCTACATGAGCGCCAAATTTATCGATCTCTTCCTACAGCCGATCGCTAAGGAACAAGACTCCTTCATCCGAGACACGGACCACTTTCAAGCGGCTATTAATGATTTGATTTTTGAAAAAGACGAAAATGTCTTTCTGGTTACAATGGATGTTGAATCCCTGTACACCAATATTCCCACTGATAAGGGGATGGACGCCATTAGAGATGCCTTTCAAACATTTCCCCAAACCTCAAGGCCAGATAACCATCTTCTTGCGCTCCTGGACATTAACTTGAACAAAAATGATTTTGTTTTCAACGACACGCGCTACCTTCAAATCAAAGGCACAAGCATGGGAAAGGCCTTTGCGCCATCCTACGCCAACATATTTATGTCTGCCTGGGAATCCAAAGCTTTAGAAACTGCTCCGTTTACCCCTCGTTTCTTCAAGCGCTACATTGACGACATTTTTATGGTCTTCGTCGGCACTGAAGACGAACTAAAGGAGATGCACAAGCATCTGAATGAGTTCGATTGCAACATCCGACTCACGATGCAATACAGCAAAGAGAAGGTTCACTTCCTGGACTGCTGTGTCAGTCTGACTGACGAAGGCAACAACAAGAGACTTTCGTGCTCAATCTACTTCAAACCCACCGATTCACGCCAGCTTTTAAATCCGGGGTCTTTTCACCCAAAGCACACTTTCAAAGGTATACTGAAATCTCAGTTCCTCCGTTACGCTCGCCGTTGCACATTTAAAGAAGACTTCGATGAGGCCAGCAGCAGCTTAACAAGCATCCTGAAGAAACAAGGATATTCTGTCCGCTTAATCAGGGATTCTAAAAAATCTGCCCTCATCCAGCTGGGCCTCTACATTGATGGTCGGTGGGAGTTCGGCTTCCAGGATTGTGGCAATCTAAGCTGCCGTCCTTGCAGAGAGCACGGGCATTTTGGCCAAGTTTGTTTAGGGTCCAGCGCTACAAAAATGATTTACAAAATTTGTCAAAAAGTCCGCTGTGACTCCAGGAATGTGGTGTATGCCATTCTGTGCAAGACTTGCAATGACCGCTGTATCTACGTAGGTGAGACTGGAGGCGCTCTTAAAGTCAGACTTCAGGCTCACCTGAGCGACATCAGACTGGCTAAGGACACCCCAATCTCCAGGCACTTTCGGTCACCAAACCACAGTATTCAGGACCTCCGCTTTATGGGTCTGTGGTACCTCAGTACTGAGTGCCTGACCACTAAAGAGGGTGCTCAACGCAGGCGGAGGAATATGGAGCAGAAGCTCATCGCTTTACTACAGACCCAGACTCCAGCAGGCTTAAACACCGTCATCACTGAAAAAGACGCCTGCATCCCAATAGTGATCCCTTTCACGGACCACTCTGGGCGAATTGTTCATCAAATTCGCACGGCCATTTCGAACCACGCTGCAGAGCTGGATACGGTGGCTGCCTATACTCGCTCACGCTCATTAAAGGACATTCTATGTCCATCCAATCTGCCCGCCGTAACTAATGGTCAGGCCCGAAACTCAAACCTCTTTTCAGTTGAGCACTAGATGTACAGATGTACACACGCGTTGCATCGTGCCCGCCAAACCATATTGATTATTTTATTTTATTCGCGTCTTTCTATACTCACTATAAATATTTAACTCTGTTTTAATTTGCCCTTTTTTCACAGTTTTTTATTTACAATATACCCTGACGAAGACCCTGTTTAGGTCGAAAATTCGGTTATTTTCTTAGAATTAAAGAAATTGTGAATTTGCTTCAACTGTGTGCGTGGTTTCATTTCGCATTATCTATCTATCTATCTATCTATCTGACCATCTATCTATCTGACCATCTATCTATTTCTATCTATAGCCTTCTCAGCTCAATTGCATGCCCTGCCTAGGGGATGAAGAATTTAAATTTTTAATGAAAGCCACCCCCAAGAGGCCTGCAGTTCAGTTAAATCCAGTGCAGTCCAATTTTTCATGCATGTAAAATGACATTGGCAGTAAGTTTTACTCTGAACTTTTTCGTTAGACTGAACTATTCTGTTGAAAGTATGCCATAAGTGTGAATTCCAGTTTCATATCGTTCTTGTTTCTATGGCCTTCGAGGTATGAATCTGTTGAATATTTTTGGCAAGCACTGCAAGTGTGTGCATTATTGAATTCAGGATTCTGTCGATAGAAGATAGATTATGTTGTACTGCAACTTGTATCATTTTACTTTTGTGCCAGTTCCTTTAAATTAAGCGCATCATAACTAAACAGTACTCACTGCCATCTAATCTCATTCTGTCTAATCTCATCCTGTCTATTCTCATTCTGTCTAGTCTCATCCTGTCTATTCTCATTCTGTCTAGTCTCATCCTGTCTATTCTCATTCTATCTAGTCTCATTCTGTCTAGTCTCATTCTGTCTAGTCTCATTCTGTCTAGTCTCATTCTGTCTATTCTCATTCTGTCTAGTCTCATTCTGTCTATTCTCATTCTGTCTAGTCTCATTCTGTCTAGTCTCATCCTGTCTAATTTCATTCTGTCTAGTCTCATTCTGTCTATTCTCATTCTGTCTAATTTCATTCTGTCTATTCTCATTCTGTCTAGTCTCATTCTGTCTATTCTCATTCTGTCTAGTCTCATCCTGTCTAATTTCATTCTGTCTAGTCTCATCCTGTCTAATTTCATTCTGTCTAGTCTCATCCTGTCTAATTTCATTCTGTCTAGTCTCATCCTGTCTAATTTCATTCTGTCTAGTCTCATTCTGTCTAGTCTCATTCTGTCTAGTCTCATTCTGTCTAGTCTCATTCTGTCTATTCTCATTCTGTCTAATTTCATTCTGTCTAGTCTCATTCTGTCTAGTCTCATCCTGTCTAATTTCATTCTGTCTATTCTCATTCTGTCTAGTCTCATTCTGTCTAGTCTCATTCTGTCTATTCTCATTCTGTCTAATCTCATTCTGTCTATTCTCATTCTGTCTATTCTCATTCTGTCTATTCTCATTCTGTCTAGTCTCATTCTGTCTAGTCTCATCCTGTCTATTCTCATTCTGTCTAGTCTCATTCTGTCTAGTCTCATTCTGTCTAGTCTGATTCTGTCTATTCTCATCCTGACTATTCCCATCCTGTCTAGTGTCATCCTGTCTGAAATCATCCTGTCTGATCATATCTTGTCTAATCTCATCTTTTCTATTTTTATTCTGTCTAATCTACAGTCTGTCTAATCTCATCGCGTCAAATCTCATATTCTATTTATTACCTTACCTTATAATCGTGTGGGCACGCATCTTATAGGTTTTCTAATTGTTTTTTTATTTCTATAGCTGTTTAATAGCGCAAATAACAGATTCTTAAGAGTACACTTACTTACCAACTCACCACTCTACTCTACTAAAATAAGTAGGGTGGTTAGGGCATGAAGTTGCGTACTATTCACTGACAAGAAAAGTACGCAAGCAATCATGCTGAACATTAGGCGTGTACACTGCTCTAAATGTGCATATTTGAAGTGTACACGCTGACGCTCTGAAGAAAGAAAAATTTTAGCTCTCTAACTTGTAATGATATGCTAGGGCCAGTGTTTTTAATTTACGCTCGTAAAAAGCACTGCAAATCATGTAATTTTGCATGCTAAAGTGAGCTCATGCCACACGCTATTTATGCATGAGACAAATCGAAGCTCGGATCGAAAAGTTCTGCCGGATGGCCGGTCAGCTCTGTGGCTGGCAGCTGACAGAGGCGACCTGCAGGGTGAGTCGGCTTGTTGCTGGAGACACTTGCTTGTGGGGCAGTTTTGGTTAGGTTCATTGCTGGCGCCCCTGGTGCTAAAGCCCCTGGTGCTAAAGCCCCTGGTGCTAAAGCCCCTGGTGCTAAAGCCCCTGGTGATAAAGCTCCTGGTGCTAAAGCCCCTGGTTCTAAAGCCCCTGGTGCTAAAGCCCCTGGTGCTAAAGCCCCTGGTGCTAAAGCCTCTAGTGCAAAAGATGCAAAATGCAGAGACTGAATGTGAAAAGCTTTTATTGACTGCAGCATATTTTACCTCGCCATCAGAAGTGGACCGCCTGATTCGAACTGGTGCCCGACTGAACAAGCGACAGCGCAACGGCTGGACGCCGCTGTGCGCAGCCGCTTGGCGCGGTCACGTCCGCGTTGTCAAGCGGCTGATCTCCGCCGGAGCTCTGCTGAATCCGCGCCAAGAGTTCGGCGCCACGCCGCTCTACGTGGCGGTTCAGAACCGTCGAACGGCAACAGTAGCCGCGTTGCTGGCCGCTGGTGCGGACTGCGACCTACCGGAGAACAGGGGCTGGTCGCCGATGCACATTGCCGCGCAGTACGGTCACGTGAAGGTGGCGACGCTGCTAATCAATGCTGGCGCTGACATCAGCCAGCAAGCTGAAGATGGCTACACGCCTCTGTATATTGCGGCCCAGAACGGTTACGCGTCCTTTGTCCGGCTTCTGCTTTCAACGGAAATGTGCAGCGTCGCTCTGCTGAATCTTCCAATGAATGACGGCAGCACATCACTGTGGATCGCCGCCCAGAATGGTCACGTCAAGGTCGTTGACGAGCTCATTCGAGCTGGGGCGGACATTGAACTTGCAGACTGCACCGATGCTTCCCCTCTATGGACGGCGGCAGATCACGGACACGTCAGCACCGTGTTGCGTCTACTCAGGGCTGGTGCCACTGTTGATCGCTGCGATAACATGGGCAGTTCGCCATTACACGCTGCAGTGTCTAATGGACATCTGAAGGTCACGCGTCTGCTGCTGAAGTACAGAGCTAAAGTGGACGTGCTCAGCACGATTGGCAACAGTCCACTGACATCCGCTTCACTCGAAGGTCACGCTGAGTGTGTTCGTGAGCTGCTAAAGTTTGGAGCGAATGTGAATCAGTCTGGGTTCGAGGGCTGCTCGGCACTCTATTTCGCCTCCGAGGGTGGCCACACTCGCGTAGTCGAGTTGCTTCTGAAGGCTGGAGCCCGAACTGACGACTGCAACTGCTTCGGTTGCAGCCCATTGTGGATCGCCTCGCGCGAGGGTCACTTGGCGGTGGCGTTGCAGCTGCTCAAAGCCGGCGCGAATTTCAACATAGTCGGCGAAGGCCATCTGACTCCACTAGGCATAGCGGTGCGGTCCGGAAATATTGGCGTGATTGGCGCCCTGATTGAAGCCGGATCGGATCTGAACCGCGTCAGCGCATCCGGTACCAGCTCGCTTGTGTTAGCTATCGACATGCGTCAGGAAGAAGCCGCAATCAATCTGCTGGATGCCGGAGTTAACGTTGATGTCCTGGACCCTGTGGGCATGTCACCACTGTGGCTTGCTGCTCAAAACGGGTGCATTCGAGTTCTGAACTATCTTCGATCGTGCAGAAATCCACGCCGTAGGACGCGACAACATTGGAACAGGATGCTCCTCGACGAGTTGAAGTGCTTCGCTTTTGCGTGCTACAGGGGCCAGATTGAGGTTCTCGCTTCCCTGTCTGAGTCGCAATTGTTGCACTCAAGCGACCTAAACGACTTGTCAGGCCTAACTGGTTCTGAAGTTTTCGTTGAAGAGTTCAAAAGATTTATAGCAATGAAAAGAAGCATCCTGCCGCCAGTTCATCGGTGAGTTACCGAAATCTCAGAACCAGGAAAAGAGGGGAACAGCAGTCGGTAAACGCGTCCGACGCAAGGACCACTGTATATAGCTATATACAGTTGTCCTTGATCCGACGCTCGCTCACAGACACGTGGTTTGATCCCGTGTGTGGCCACATTTATTTACGGCTTGTGTGCACGAAAATTGACCAATGGAGTTGTCCTGCGATTCACACCCTGACATGTGAAAGTCAGGGTGTACATGCCTGACAATCAGAAACTCAAAGGGCTGCTGTACACCCTGTGTGAGCGTGTGTATGAGTGCGTGCCTGCGTACAGTATGTGCTCAGGAATCAGCGGACTGGGTAGAATTGCCTCGCCACTTGTTGCAGGACGATATCACCGTAGGCGTTGCGCCAGGGTGTCTGCTGCCCTCCGAATACTTATACGATTTACACGGAACAGGAAGGGCCTGTTTAATAGAAAGGAAGCAAAGCCAAATTTAGACACATTTATGCAATCAAGTTTCAAACAATTCTCCAGATTGGAAAGCACAGTCCAACACAGCCTCCGGCTGCATCAGTCACTTCTGCTCTCGGGCTTCAGTCGGGAGAACTCCGTTCTGCAAAGCGGCGCCGCTGCGGTACTGCAAAAGATTATCAGAAGCAAGAACCAGGCCGGCTACTTTGTCGTTGGCAGCTACGCAGACGGTTGGGGCAACTGCTTGTCAAGGCTGGACGGACGAATCGAGGTCGGCTCGGACATTGACCTCACGTGCATCGAAGCGATGCCGCCGTTTCATCTGATTGGCTGCACACCGATTGGAATGTGCTCAAAGACCGACTGTGTCCCAGTGCAGTATTCGGATGGCCACATCGATTATAAAGTGCATGGTAGGTTGTTATACATTCCACTTGGTGTCGAAAAATAATTAATAAAGCTAGCATGGAGGCTGAGAGAATACTTTAGCAACAGAAGGGGTCAGTGTAGAGTCAGTGAGGAAGGCCGAAGCCCACAACAGTTTATTTTTATTAGAAACAAGTGGAACTCCTCCTTCGGAGGAGAAAGGTGAAGAACTCAAATAAAAGAAATGGAGGGGCTGGAGTGGAACGAGAGGCTAAAGAGGGACGAAGTGAGGACCAATCAGAGTGAAGAAAGGGTGAGAGAGAGAAGGCTAGACTGAATTGCACGAGAGAGTACACAACGAAGAGTACATGGTGTACTGAAGGAGAGCAGAAGTCGCTACATTTGGATCTTATCATATTTTATGGCAAATTAATTCACCCCGTGAAGATGCAGTCATGTGAGAGCAGAAAAGATCGAAGAAAAAATATGCCTGACTCGTTAAAATTGTATGAAACTGCCTCATTGTATTTCCATCGCACCTCGGATTCAGACAGGCGCAAGCAGCCCATTCAGCTAACCGCAGCCAAACTCCGCTTAACCTTTAAAATTTCAAGAAGCATATTCTACATTCTACTACTCGTATCTGCGTCGTATAAATAAAATAAATGAAATGTTCGTAGAAAGTTTATAAGCACCTTGGCGTAACGCCTTCAACGACATCAACCAGGGATGAGGCGATTCTGCCCATTCCGATGACTCCTGAGCACATACGAGCTCGCCAATACTGTACGCAGGCACGAACTCATACACAAGCTCACATAGGGTGTACAGCGGCCCTGAATTTCTAATCTTTAGTCATGTACACTCTCTGTGCCTTGGTGGTTGACCCTCACGAGTTTGAATCGCAAGACCTCCCAGGCCAATCACTATTTGTTCACAAGCCCCAAACTAATGTGACCGCCCACGGAATCGAACCAGGGGTCGTGACGCAAGAGTTGGACGCGTTTACCGCTGATCTGCTCTGCCCCCATATCTATATACATGTATATGCATGAGAAACCGAATTTAATCTATGCAGAAAAAAACCTGTACAAATTGCAGTGTCAAGTCCCAGCGTGCCAGAGGCTGAACCATACTGAAGCCTGCGGTGGATCACGTCAAAGCTTATCCCTGCTGTTCCTATCCACCCATCTGGCTGCTCCAGACCAGTCACGTGTCGCAAATACGACCTAGCGTGCTGCAAGCTCTCCGAGACGAAGTACAGTTGGCTTGGTGCCACGTGGTCGCGGCAGCTCCTCCCGAGTTGACGGGCGACCGGATGCGGTCAGTACGAATCTGTTGGAACGCAGGCTGATGCAGAGCCTAACGAGTCTGCAGGGCCAGGTCTTTGTCGTTTTGAAATATCTGATTAAAAAGTCATTGGACGACGCGTCAAGGGATTAAAGAGCTACCACGCCAAGAACCTGCTGTTCTACATGCTGGACAAGACGCCCGAGGAAGAGTGGCAGAGGCCGGAGAACCTCATCAGCCTTGTTGAGGAGTCGCTATCGATTTTAGTCAGACAGCTCCACGAACCATCGGCAAGTTCGATGGAGTGCATGCGCCACTTCTTCCTTCAGGACGCGGCGATCTATTTGCACAAAGGTCACGACGAAAAGTCTACCTATAGCTCGGAAGTCCGCTTAGTGATCGAGAACTTGCCGAGTCTGCTAGAGGAGTTCGAGCTCGTTTAATCCCAACTGAGCTTGGCAGTATCGAGTTTCATCCATTTCTGTTTCTTCCCGAAGTTCAGATGCCCAAAAAGCAGGAAATTCCTGCTGCTGGTAAAATAAAGTTCTACCAAATTGACGATCTAGTTTACAGGGCATTGGTTCAACTGTTTGCTGAGTTCGATAAGAGAACTCAACTCGCCCAGTTAATGAGCAGCATCGATAGAATTCCTGACAGCGCGAAGACAACCAGAGAGTGCTTGAAGGCTCTGGCAGTCTCAAGTTGGCAACCGTTGGACGCTTCTCAGTTGACCAGCACAGTCAGCAGAAAAGTTGCTGGCCACTTGAAAGCAGAATCTGAAGAAGTATCTCCGGCATCTGTCGAAGAGGCTGAACAGTTCGTCTGGAAGCAGATGAAGCGGACTGACTCCGCGTGGAAGTTCAGCTTCAGCTTCAAGCAAACCGATGTCAATCCGGTGTTCAACTTCCTGCCAAACCACATCCGGGAAGCGTTTCCATCTCGCCTGGTTAACTACGACGATTGCTACTACATGAACTTCGACGCATTGATGAAGGCTATTCAGCTGGAGTATTCAAACCGCTGGAATGCCGCGGATCTGTTTGCCAGCGCTGCGGATGGCGATTCAGATCCTCAGGAGCTGCTGATGCTGCTGCATTACTACCGACCTGGACAGGATGATCAACTGCTGGTGCAGGCTGTGCACAGGAATCGAGACTTGATCACCGAGTCCATGCTGAATTCAACTGTTGTAAACTTCATTGAAGCCAGGGTGAGCTCAAACTGATTCTCAGATAGGAGACACTCGAGGGGGTTAATTGTCAAGGTTGTGCTTCTCAAAATTTGGTAATCACCAGGCAGAAGATTTTCAACCCAGTAACAGTTTGGTGCCATCCGTCGCCACTAGTTGGGCGCCATCCGTCGCCACTTGTTGGGCGCCACCCGTCACCATTTTTTTGGCGCCACGCGTCAGCAATAGTTGGGCACCACGCGTAACCACTAGTTGGGCGCCACCCGTCACCACTAGTTGGGCGCCACCGTCACAAAATTATAAAATCACATGTATCGCATCCTTGACACGGCAACCCTTGTACGGATTTCAGCCGCAGCTTCACGCGCTGTCGATCAGATCAGCAATGGATTCGCTGGCCAAGCATCTCCGGGATTCACCTCCAATGCCCAGCACAATTCAAGGGCAGGAGGAGTTCAAACAGCCATGCCGTAGTGCTAAACGAAAACGAAGTGCAAAATATTACCAGGAATTGAAACACGTCAAATTAACAAAGAGATCGAAGTGAAGTACATTTTGCATCTATTCGTTGGTATTTTCAATAAGCACAGTAGAATTTCATTTCAAATGTCCGCATCATACTACTGATGTCCTTAATAAATATAAGAAATGACACGTATGCTTTTCCTCATGGTAGCATACCATGTATTTCGCGTGTCTTGGACACCTGAAGGTCAACCGCGAAGGCACAGAGAGTGTAGAGTGAATGGTCTATTCAACAGTTAAAGCCAAGCAAGGAGAACGTGAATTTCAAGAGCGTATGAAAAATCGATTTTGCTGTATATTTTTGAGTTTATAAGCGGTAACTAAAAGTATCCGCTATTCAAATATTCTCCGTAAATTCTACGTGAAAGCTTTAGTGGAGGCATTGAAACTTTTAGCTTTCGGGTCAATAGCTTCTGCCGCTTTTAAATAGTTCAGCAAAGCACTCGCGTGAACTCACCCATGAACTCACCCATGAACTCGAACTCACCCATGAACTCACCCATGAACTCACCCATGAACTCACCCATGAACTCACCCCTGCACTCACTCATGAACTCACCCATGAACTCACCATGAACTCACCCTGAACTCACCATGAACTCACCCATGAACTCACTCATGAACTCACTCATGAACTCACCCATGAACTCACCATGAACTCACTGACTCACTCATGAACTCACCCATGAACTCACTCATGAACTCACCCATGAACTCACCATGAACTCACCATGAACTCACTCATGAACTCACCCATGAACTCACCCATGAACTCACCATGAACTCACCCATGAACTCACTCATGAACTCACTCATGAACTCACCCATGAACTCACCCATGAACTTACCCTGACTCACCATGAACTCACGCATGAACTCACTCATGAACTCACCCATGAACTCACCATGAACTCACCCCATGACTCACCATGAACTCACCATGAACTCACCATGAACTCACCCATGAACTCACTCATGAACTCACCATGAACTCACCCATGAACTCACCCATGAACTTACCCATGAACTCACTCATGAACTCACTCACAAACTCACCCTGAACTCACCCATGAACTCACCATGAACTTACCCATGAACTCACTCATGAACTCACCATCATGAACTCACCCATGAACTCACCCATGAACTTACCCATGAACTCACTCATGAACTCACTCACAAACTACCCTTGAACTCACACATAACCTCACTCATGAACTCACCCGTAAACTCACTCATGAGCTCAAAACTTGCTCACTAATGACTTCCAATATTATGAACTAGAACCCAACATTAGTTTGTCTATTTAGTAGCAAAAGAATTACACTCTACATTATGTATATTATTACGTTTTCATTTTGTTTACAGTAGACTCCAGAACTAGGCAGAAAATCCGGCAGTCTGTTATGCGAGCGTAAGGAAAGTTTCTCTAATTTTCGCAACAATCTAATCTAAGAAGCAAAGCAACACATCAAAGTTATTGTTCGCAGCAGAATTAAGAAAAAAAATTGGAAAACCCCAAATTCAACAGTTTTAAATTCCAAGCAGAAGATTCCTAGAAAAATTCAATCGATACAGCTTCCGGAAAAATAGTTTGAACGAAAGCAAATTAAACGAGAAGATCAGATTGTTGAGCAGTAAAACAAAAATTTAGAAAGAGAAAACGGCGAAAAAGCGAAGCAATCCAATTTCATTTTCAGACTTGTTCTTTAACTTGTTCTCTTCCCGTCAACTGAGGTCATCCGGCAGCGGCGTCAATTAGCTGTCAACGACCTGACGTAGTTTCCGTAGGTTGGATAGGAGTGCTGACACACTGGCAGGTTGCGCGTAGTTTCGCCGTAGGTGTGACCGAAGTTGAACCTGCGCCTTGGCACGTAGCCAGTGTAGGCCGGCTTCATGCCCTCCTGCTGGTACACCCGGTTGCCGTCGAGGGCGACCGGCTCGCGGCCGCACGCCGGCCTGGCTGTTGCAACCCTGGCGCTACCGGATTTGGTCTCCGAATTGAACATCTCCAAGCCGTTGCGCGTCATCTCGTGATAGCGGCAGCCCAGGCCGGCTTGGGTTGTGTACACTCGGGAACGTAGCCCTGTAAGGTTTAGGCATCGACAGTAAAACTATAAGATGTTTTTATAGTGCTAAAAATTTGAAAAGTCCCTTCATATTGGGGCGACTCTGTAAACACAGGGCCGGGGTGTCTTTGGTGAACACTTAGTTATCCCTTTGGAAATTGGTGTCTTAATGAAGATTGATGCGTCTGTGAAGATTGCGGTGGGTAGATTATGGAAGATTTGGTGAAGTTTCTCTGGTAAAGTTTGGGTGTCTCTATAAAAACTGGTGTGCTTCTGGTGAAGATTGAGTGTCTCTGGTGAAGATTAGGATGTCTGGTGAAGATTAGGATGTCTGGTGAAGATTGGGACGTCTCTGGTGAAGATCAAGTGTCTCTGGTGAAGATTGGGATGTCTGGTGAAGATTGGGATGTCTCTGATAAAGATCAGGTGTCTCTGGTGAAGATTGGGTTGTCTCTGGTGAGGATTGGGTTGTCTCTGGTGTGAAGATTGGGTTGTCTCTGGTGAAGATTGGATGTCTCTGGTAAAGAGCAGGTGTCTCTGGTGAAGATTGGGTGTCTCTGGTGAGGATTGGGTTGTCTCTGGTGTGAAGATTGGGTTGTCTCTGGTGAAGATTGGATGTCTCTGGTAAAGAGCAGGTGTCTCTGGTGAAGATTGGGTGTCTCTGGTAAGGATTGGGTTGTCTCTGGTGTGAAGATTGGGTTGTCTCTGGTGAAGATTGGGATGTCTCTGGTAAATATCAGGTGTCTCTGGTGAAGATTGGTGTCTCTGGTGAGGATTGGGTTGTCTCTGTGTGAAGATGGGATTGTCTCTGGTGAAGACTGAGTGTCACTGTAAAGATTTTAATTGGTGTCTGTAAGAATACTGATCGAGATGCCTCTTTTAACGTTTGGATTTCCACTGAAGAGATTGCGAATCGTGTGTAGAGAGATAAGTGCTTCTACGTAGATAATTATGTGCTCAACAGAGATAAATCTGAGTAAACAGGAATCGAATCATTACTCGCAAAGCATCACAGCAAGTGTCCGAGTCAGTTTCACCTGGTATCCTGGAATTGGCGGCTCCAGATTCTGCCGTTTTCCATCGGCCCTGGGCTTCCTATCGGCCCAGAAGTTCAGGTGGTCCCTGACCGCCGGATCGCCTCGCAGCGACGCCAGCTGAGGAAAAGCGGTTGAGGCGCGCTTCAAATCGGTCGCTTTGTCCTCCCGGTGCTCGTAGTTGCGCACGAACTTCGTCCACGGACTCGTCGCACAGATTGCGATAGGTGCCCCGAATCGATTGATCAGAGTTGGCACGTAGCCAGTGTAGCCGGGCAGCATGCCGTCGATGTACTTGTTGTCGCCAGTCGACTTGGGCAGCCGAAGTCCCTGAGCTTCGGCTACTCCGCTTGCTGGCAGGCGGCGGAGGCGCCGCCTTTGCGAGCGTCCAGAGCGGCCCCGATGTCGACCATGCGCTTGTGAGGAAACGATTTGGACAGCTCGGCGGTCTGCTCGCCGTAGGTCTTGCCGGAGTTGAACTTCAACTGGGGATTGAAGCCAGCGTAGCCTGGGATGTGGGAGCCAGGGCGGAGATTGACGAAGGCCCTGCGCTGCTCGATGGTTGGACCGCCACCGTACTGCACCGTGGTCATGCTGGACTGGCTTAAGCTTCTCTGGCAGCTGGCTATTGACGAAGAAAACAAACGCTTCTTCGGAAAAAAACTATGCCGTTAATTAACTTTCAACGGTCTTCTGTGTTTTATCCTAACAAATTGAACCGGTGCAAAGCCCGGCATTTCGGTGAGTTTAAAATGCGACACACCAACCCCCCCTCATCTCAACAGGCGGCGGGCTAGAGGGCAAGGGGGGACACAGGCCGCTTCCAAGACGAAGGTTCCGGTCGCTAGGGGCAACCAACAGAGTAGAACGGTACGGCTTTTTTCGCGTTCAGAAGCTTTTGGCGTCGGTGTAGAGGGTTGAGTTTGGCTAAAACTGGTTGGTTTATTGGGGACTGGCTGGGCCTCGTTCTGTACTCCTCCGCCTCCTCCGCCTCCTCTCCATCTTTTGCCGTCGTCTCGGGTTTTAAGAAACTGAGAAGCTGGCAGACATATTGACTTGCTCAGTAAGAGATAGGCAGAAACGGGCTCTGGGTACGGGAGGCTGAAATGGTAGAGCAATGGAGGGCTGAGACAGACAGACAGACAGAAAGAAATACGATCGACCTTGTGGGGTGGTGGTTTAGGCAGTTTAGCTTCTTAAAATGTTTTCTCTAATAGCTCTCTATCTTCTCTATTTATCTCTCATCTACGCTCCCTCATTTGTGCAGGTGCAATTTCTACCTTCAAAAAACCATCTCAGTCGCTTAAAACACCGTTGCTCTAGGCACTATAGGACTATAGTTAATTGCATATCTCTTCGATATAGAGACCTAATGACAAGTGTGCTGCAGAGGGTGTGTGTGTGTGTACACATTTAATAGAGATAGCTCGCACTGCTTGACGTACTCCTCCAGTGTTCTCGCTTTTCTCACGCAGAATCTGCACCGGTGGTGGCCTCCCTCTATCATCTATAGTTTTAAAGTATATAGCAAGTTATAAGATTGAAGATTTTTGAAAAAAAAAGTTTTGAATTTTGATATAAAAGATCTGTCTGTGTGTTATGTATTAATGAAAATATGCTTTCTTTACTGGTAGTGCACGCCAAAAAGTGATATCTATATAGGAAAATGGTAGTTGGGAAATTGATAAAATGCTATTAGGGATAGATACTGCTGATAATTAGCATAATTTCTAATATTTCACTAATATTAGCTGTTAAGCTACTTCAAGTAGAGAAGTATGTAGCATTCCTGCGATCATAGCCGTAAAATACTATTTACTAATATTTACTATTACTATTAATTACTACTATTACTATTACTAATACTATTTACTATATTAGTATTACTATAATACTAACACTCACTTAAGTAAAACAAAAATGTATTTGCGTTGAATTTGCAAGTTTGATAGAAAAGTCTGGCAATGAAGCGATAAAAAACGATAGAAATATTTCCATTCTCGTTTAATGCACTTCCAAAGCGAACTGGGCCGTTTTAATAAATTCTTCTCATAAATCTAAAGTTTTAGCTCTAGTCTTAAGCCGATATTGTCGTTTAAAGAAAGCATTTGATCATCTTGAATACTATCACCATTTCTAAAACTATTCTTAATCTCGAAGTAAGGAGTTAAAAAAACATTTCTAAGAAAGCAACCGTCCAGTCATTTTTTGGTACATCTGGTTGTCCTTGGAAAGCTGTCTTGCAATAGTTCCATGCATAAACATAAGGTGGAATAACTAACGCAGAGTCAAATCGGAAGATAGCCAAGAAGCAGCGGAGCAGAAATTCAATTTACAATTTCATGGTAATGTCACAAAGAATTCGGGTAAAAGGCAGCATTTTAAATGACTTCTATAGGTTTAAACGAATACGCGTTTAATTAGCTAAACTAGAATGCTGCAGAATTTCGCCGTCTGTTTTCCGCCACTGATAATTGGCGCTCGTCGCGTAGCGTCCGGAGTTCGACTCCTACTGCGAACGGCGTGCCGCTTGGCAACTGAGAAAATGGGCATAGAGGTTCGAGCATTAGTGCCATGAAACAACAAGTGGTAGAGTGTCCAAGATCTTTCTCTGTGCGCTCGTATAAATAGTATTTTTGCTGATTTAGGTAGGTCACTGAAGACCAGGAAGGATATTCGAAGGTACTGAAGAGCAGAAGGATATTGGAAGGTCACTGA
>NIVC01004624.1:0-30000 GCA_002269645.1 Macrostomum lignano
CATGGTGGACCACGCCAGCACTCTGCAGTCGTATTTGAAAATCAAAATCAGCAGCCAGCAGGATAACTATGTGCTGCATTAGGTGGCTAAGATTCTGGAGCTCACCGTGCCGCTGAATGGAGCACCCAGATGAGGAGGAGCTGCGCTCGATCGAGCAGGAGATGGTGGCAGCTGACCATGCGCAAGGCATGATGGTGCTGACAGCGCGATCGCCTGTCTGAGCGCAGTGGTGAACCGGGTCACGCACAACTACTCGCTGATCCGGTCCTGCTTCAACCTGTTCTACACGCCCATCGACCGGCAGCAGCAGAGAAAATGGCCACTGGCGCCGAGCTCATCGATCCCCGCAGAAGCCGTCAATCCTGCGCGGCCTGTACACCGTCGACTGCTGTTGAAGTACTTCGACTTGAGAGCATCACCACCTACGAGACTGGAGCTATCATGCAGCGCGTGTTCAGCTCGTTCATGTTCTTCTGCTCCCAGTGCGCCGACCCAGATGTGGTGAAGAAGTCCCTGATGGGCCTTGGCTTCATGTGCGCCAGGCACTCGCACCTGCTGCTTCAGGACCCGCTGAAGACCTACTACTGCGAGCTTAATCGCCGTCCCATGGTGTCCGACGAACCAAAACCCTGGTGCTGAAGAACCTCCCACAGCTTCCTGCTTGAGGAGGAAGCCAGCATGGTGCAGTCCGACTCCACCTGGAAGGAGCATGTGCAGCAGGAGTCGCTGAAGGAGATGCACGATGTGCAGAGCGGCAAGGGCCAGCATGGTGGCTCAGGCTTATCTAGATCACGTGAGTCCCCGGTTGAGTAGGGTCTGCACTCTTTCTCCTCGGGATAATGGCCCCTCACAACTCTGCAAAATCACCGTGGATTTCCCCTCCATAAAAAGTCGACTCGACTGACTCAAAACTGCATAAAAAATCCCAAACCCCCATCGAAAAATCGCCCCAAGACCCCATCAAAAATCGCCCTCAACCCCATCAGAAATCGCCCTCAAAACCCATCAAAAATCGCCCTCAAACCCTATCGAAAATCGGGTTTTCGATAACCCTATCGAAAATCGCCTTCAAACCCTATCAAAAATCGCCCTAGAACCCCATCAAAAATCGCCCTCAAACCCCACCAAAAATCGCCTCAAACCCCATCAAAAATCGCCCTCAAACCCTATCGAAAATCGCCTTCAAACCCTATCAAAATCGCCCTCAAACCCCATCAAAAACCGCCTTCAAACCCTATAAAAAACCGCCTTCCAACCCTATCAAAAATCGCTCTCAAACCCCATCAAAAATCGCCCTCAAACCCATAAAAAATCGCTTCAAACCCTATAAAAACCGCCTTCAAACCCTATCAAAAATCGCTCTCAAACCCCATCAAAAATCGCCCTCAAACCCCATAAAAAATCGCCTTCAAACCCTATAAAAAACCGCCTTCAAACCCATCAAAAATCGCCCTCAAACCCCATAAAAAATCGCCTTCAAACCCTATAAAAAACCGCCTTCAAACCCTATCAAAAATCGCCCTCAAACCCCATCAAAAATCGCCTTCAAACCCTATAAAAAACCGCCTTCAAACCCTATCAAAAATCGCTCTCAAACCCCATCAAAAATCGCCTTCAAACCCTATCAAAAATCGCCTTCAAACCCCATCAAAAATCGCCCTCAAACCCCATCAAAAATCGGCTTCAAACCCTATAAAAAACCGCCTTCCAACCCTATCAAAAATCGCTCTCAAACCCCATCAAAAATCGCCCTCAAACCCCATAAAAAATCGCCTTCAAACCCTATAAAAACGCCTTCAAACCCTATCAAAAATCGCTCTCAAACCCCATCAAAAATCGCCCTCAAACCCCATAAAAAATCGCCTTCAAACCCTATAAAAAACCGCCTTCAAACCCCATCAAAAATCGCCCTCAAACCCATAAAAATCGCCTTCAAACCCTATAAAACCGCCTTCAAACCCTATCAAAAATCGCCCTCAAACCCCATCAAAAATCGCCTTCAAACCCTATAAAAAACCGCCTTCAAACCCTATCAAAAATCGCTCTCAAACCCATCAAAAATCGCCTTCAAACCCTATCAAAATCGCCTTCAAACCCTATCAAAAATCGCTCTCAAACCCCACCAAAAATCGCCTTCAAACCCTATATAAAACCGCCTTCAAACCCATCAAAAATCGCCCTCAAACCCCATCAAAATCGCCTTCAAACCCTATAAAAAATCGCCTTCAAACCCTATAAAAAACCGCCTTCAAACCCTATAAAAAATCGCCTTCAAACCCTATAAAAAATCGCCTTCAAACCCTATAAAAATCGCCTTCAAACCCTATCAAAAACCGCCTTCAAACCCTAACAAAAATCGCTCTCAAACCCCATAAAAAACGCCTTCAAACCCTATCAAAAATCGCCCTCAAAACCACATCGAGCATCGCCAACAAACCTCGAACTCGCCCAGGTGCTGGCCGCCTTCTACTACAAAGACGCGGGAGTCCGGCTGGCCGCGCTGACCATGGTGGTGACCATCCTGCGGCAGGGCCTGATCCACCCGGTGAAAACGGTGGCGCACCTCATCAGCATGCAGTCGGACACCGATCCCGCTATTCGATCCAAAGCCGACGCGCAACTGATGGAGATTGAGAAGCATTATCCAGCTTCATCAACATGCGGGCCCTGTTCGGGGTGCGCCAGAGCTTCCAGCTGCAGCGGGTGCTTCGGCCCGGCCGCGTGGTGCGCGAATCCGCGATCCAGACGCCGACCCGCCCGTGGCCATGAACCACCACCTGTACTCCATGCTGCGCACCAACCGCATGAACCGCCGGGTCCTGCTCACCAGCATGCTCAACCTGTTCGATGAGAACCCCAGCCAGGTGGGTCTAAGGTCACTGTTTTTGGCTGTCTGTCTGCCTGCCTGCCTGCCTGTCTGTGTGTGTGTCTGTCTGTCTGTCTGTCTCTGTCTGTCTGCCTGTCTATTTATCTGCCTGCCTGCCTGTCTGACTGTCCGTCTGTCTGTCTGACTGTCTGTCTGATGTCTGTCTGTCTGTCTGCCTGTCTATTTATCTGCCTGCCTGCCTGTCTGACTGTCTGTCTGTCTGACTGTCTGTCTGTCTGTCTCTGTCTGTCTGTCTGTCTGTCTGACTGTCTGTCTGTCTGTCTGTCTGTCTGTCTGTCTGTCTGTCTGTCTGTCTGTCTCTGTCTGTCTGTCTGTCTGTCTGTCTGTCTTAGTGTCTGTCTGTCTGTCTGTCTGTCTGTCTGTCTGTCTGTCTGTCTGACTGACTGTCTGTCTTAGTGTCTGTATCTGTCTGTCTGTCTGCCTGCCTGTCTTAATGTCTGTCTTAGTGTCTGTCTCTGTCTGTCTGTCTGTCTGTCTGTCTGCCTGTCTATTTATCTGCCTGCCTGCCTGTCTGACTGTCTGTCTGTCTGACTGTCTGTCTGTCTGACTGTCTGTCTTAGTGTCTGTCTCTGTCTGTCTGTCTGTCTGACTGACTGTCTGTCTTAGTGTCTGTCTGCCTGCCTGCCTGTCTGACTGTCTGTCTGTCTGACTGTCTGTCTTAGTGTCTGTCTCTGTCTGTCTGTCTGTCTGACTGACTGTCTGTCTTAGTGTCTGTCTGTCTGTCTGTCTGTCTGTCTGTCTGACTGACTGTCTGTCTTAGTGTCTGTCTCTGTCTGTCTGTCTGCCTGCCTGTCTTAATGTCTGTCTTAGTGTCTGTCTGTCTGTCTGTCTGACTGACTTAGTGTCTGTCTGTCTGTCTGCCTGCCTGCCTGCCTGTCTGTGTGTGTGTCTGTCTGTCTGTCTGTCTCTGTCTGTCTGCCTGTCTATTTATCTGCCTGCCTGCCTGTCTGACTGTCCGTCTGTCTGTCTGACTGTCTGTCTGATGTCTGTCTGTCTGTCTGCCTGTCTATTTATCTGCCTGCCTGCCTGTCTGACTGTCTGTCTGTCTGACTGTCTGTCTGTCTGTCTCTGTCTGTCTGTCTGTCTGTCTGACTGTCTGTCTGTCTGTCTGTCTGTCTGTCTGTCTGTCTGTCTGTCTGTCTGTCTGTCTGTCTGTCTGTCTCTGTCTGTCTGTCTGTCTGTCTGTCTGTCTTAGTGTCTGTCTGTCTGTCTGTCTGTCTGTCTGTCTGTCTGTCTGTCTGACTGACTGTCTGTCTTAGTGTCTGTCTCTGTCTGTCTGTCTGCCTGCCTGTCTTAATGTCTGTCTTAGTGTCTGTCTCTGTCTGTCTGTCTGTCTGTCTGTCTGCCTGTCTATTTATCTGCCTGCCTGCCTGTCTGACTGTCTGTCTGTCTGACTGTCTGTCTGTATGACTGTCTGTCTTAGTGTCTGTCTCTGTCTGTCTGTCTGTCTGACTGACTGTCTGTCTTAGTGTCTGTCTGCCTGCCTGCCTGTCTGACTGTCTGTCTGTCTGACTGTCTGTCTTAGTGTCTGTCTCTGTCTGTCTGTCTGTCTGACTGACTGTCTGTCTTAGTGTCTGTCTGTCTGTCTGTCTGTCTGTCTGTCTGACTGACTGTCTGTCTTAGTGTCTGTCTCTGTCTGTCTGTCTGCCTGCCTGTCTTAATGTCTGTCTTAGTGTCTGTCTGTCTGTCTGTCTGACTGACTTAGTGTCTGTCTGTCTGTCTGCCTTAGTGTCTGTCTGTCTGTCTCTGCCTTAGTGTCTGTCTGTCTGTCTGTCTGTCTTAGTGTCTGTCTGTCCGTCTTATCTGTCTATGTGTCCTTTTGTCTGTCTGTAACGATATTTCAGCAAAAATGCTTAAAGGAAATGTCTGCGCGTGTGACTAAATTAAAAAAAAAACTGTTTACCATGGCGACAGCCTTGTTCAGCTGCTTGCTAATATTCAGGCATCTGTTCTGCCTTGATACGGCTGACACTCTAGCACAAAGGCAGGCTTATCCTGCGTATAGAATGAAAATCTGGCGATATTCCTGCTCGCATCCTAGCAACAATGCGCTGCTTTGTCCTGCTGTTCAGCACCACCGATGCCTTCGCCTGATTGCGTCAGAAATTCAGCTCAAAGCTCCCTGTTTTAAATTGCATTTTTGCTTTTAACTAAAAGGAGAAAAATATTGAGTGAAAACAGAATGGAGTAATTGGTTGCCATGGTTACTGGAATTCAATCCAGCTGTCGCTTTTTATCTGCTTTTGGGAAATTTGTCTGTCTGCTTTTCCGGGTGTTTATTCTTGTTTGCCAATGTGTATTTGTGTCTGCCTATGTGTCCAACTCTGTCTGCCATTGTGTCCATCTGTGTCTGCCAATGTGTCCATCTGTGTCTGCCATTGTGTCCATCTGTGTCTGCCATTGTGTCCATCTGTGTTTGCCAATGTGTCCATCTGTGTCTGCCAATGTGTCCATCTCTGTCTGCCAATGTGTCCATCTGTGTCTGCCAATGTGTCCATCTGTCTGCCGATGTGTCTTCTTTCTTGTGAATGTGTCCACAGCCTGTCCACCTGTGAGTATTTGTGTCCATGCTACGCAGCCTACATGCCCGCATCCCCTCCATCCCCCAGCGCGCCCCCCTCGCCGAGCTGCTGTACGTGGCGGACAACCTGGCCTCTTTTCCCTACCAAGTGGCCGAGGAGCCGCTGTTCCTGATCCACCACCTGGACCTGCTGGTGTCCGTGGCCGGCTCCACCCTGTTAACTAGCATCAAGGACTACTTGGGCTTCGCACCTGGAACGGAACTGCCTGACGGCTGCACGCCGGAGATGCTGGCCACCAGGATTCCGGCGCACACGGCTCCAGTTGAGGACTACCTGCTCCACAGCCGGGGCATTGCGCTGCTCCTGTCGCTGAAGCAGTACCTCAAGGAGCTGTACGGAATTAGCGACTCCAAGGTGCAAAACTACTCGCCCTCCGACTCGGCCAAGACCTGGGAGAAGCCGCTCAATCGCCGGTCGATCCCCGGCTTCCGGCCGCAGCGCTGCCTTGACTACCTGGCCTCCGAGTCGGTCAGGCCAACCACCGTGAAATTGGCCGCCGACATTCTCGACTTTGAGGATCTCATGCTCACCATTGATCCCAATGATGCTGGCGGGGCCAGCGGAGATGAGGAGGGCGGCGGCGGTGGTGGCGGTAGAGCTGCTGCCGGCACCTCATCAGCTGGGCTGCTCAGCGGAGACACCGTGTCTGCCAAGCAGCTGCCCTACCACCCGGCTGTGCAGCGGGGCTTGGATCTGAAAGTGCAGCTCACCAGAATTGGTCAGTTTGGGGCTCGATTCTCACTGTGTAGATTGATAGTCCTACCTTTGTCACTCCTAATTGCTCATTCTGTAGGATTTTCACTCTTTATTGCTCATTCTGTAGGATTGTCACTCCTAATTGCTCATTCTGTAGGATTTTCACTCTTTATTGCTCATTCTGTAGGATTGTCACTCTTTGTTGCTCTTTCTGTAGGATTGTCACTCTTTGTTGCTCATTCTGTAGGATTGTCACTCTTAATTGCTCATTCTGTAGGATTGTCACTCTTTGTTGCTCATTCTGTAGGATTGTCACTCCTAATTGCTCATTCTGTAGGATTGTCACTCTTTGTTGCTCATTCTGTAGGATTGTCACTCCTAATTGCTCATTCTGTAGGATTGTCACTCTTTGTTGCTCATTCTGTAGGATTGTCACTCCTAATTGCTCATTCTGTAGGATTGTCACTCTTTGTTGCTCATTCTGTAGGATTGTCACTCTTGGTCACTCTAGACAAATTTCACTCTTACTTAGTAACTCGTAGGCAATGTCACTCTTTAGAGTCTTAGGAATGGCTCTCCCTGCGTAATGATTCCATTCTTACTATAGCATTCACTCTCATCCAGTCACTCCCAGAGAGTGAATGACTGTCTCTCTGTTTGCCGTGCGTGCAGCAGCCACCCAACCGCATCGCCATAATTTCATTTCCAGACAGCGGAATGGCGGGTCCGGCAGGCCTTCAATCAGAGGCTGCGGATGAGGCGGCGGTGCCGGTGCCTGTCGACGATGACGGAGCGAACAGCGATGCCAGCAGCCAGGTGAGTCACGGTGCGGTGTGGGACATACTTGGGCTGGGCCAACTTCTCAGATCCTCAGTTGCTGGGCCAGCCTCCCAGATCCTCAGTTGCTGGGCCAGCCTCCCAGATCCTCAGTTGCTGGGCCAGCCTCCCAGATCCTCAGTTGCTGGGCCAGCCTCCCAGATCCTCAGTTGCTGGGCCAGCCTCCCAGATCCTCAGTTGCTGGGCCAGCCTCCCAGATCCTCAGTTTCTGGGCCAGCCTCCCAGACCCTCAGTTGCTGGGCCAGCCTCCCAGATCCTCAGTTGCTGGGCCAGCCTCCCAGATCCTCAGTTTCTGGGCCAGCCTCCCAGATCCTCAGTTTCTGGGCCAGCCTCCCAGATCCTCAGTTTCTGGGCCAGCCTCCCAGATCCCTGTCTCCCCTCGCAGCCCCTACAGTTCAGTCCCTCCGCCATCCCACAGGGGCCCGCATCAAGATGCCGAAGCAGCGGAAGCGCCGCCCAGCTGCCAGATCTGGCGCCGGCGCCCGTCGCAAGCGCAAGGCCTCGGTGTCCGAAGAGTCCGAGGACAGTCCGTCCAGCGATGATTCCGACTCTCTGTCGGACTGAGCAGTGGCGAAGTCAGTATTTTTCAAAGCAGAAGCAGCAACTCCCAGCGGCATTATGCAGAAGCAATACAGTTTAAATAAGCCGGGTTGTTAAATTACGAGTAATTCTATAATAGCAAATTTGTTTTGATTTTTCTAACAATTTTCAGTCTCCTTACCCAATTGCAATGCCTAATTAGGTTTTCTAGTGTAGCTTCGCTTGTATCTTTGCTTGTTTATAATTTCCTGTCTTTGAGCACAGTTGAGCAACTATTTGTTCTTATCTAACTTATTCGTGTACAGCCAGAATTTAACAGTGCGATAGGAAAAGTACATGTCCTGCTTTTGTGTCCCTTTATTTTCTGCCTTTGCACTCTGACACCAATTTTTCTCCTGTAAATAATCAAATTTTATTATTATATACCAGTTCTCCCGCGGCACTGCTCTGCCTCGTGTGCTTCTACCTAGCAGAGAGACAGCTCTTTTTGTCAAAGAGAAGAATCAAGAAATTCTTTATTAGCAAGATGTTCTCACAACACACCATTTTTAGTCTTCGTGGCGTCCGTTGTTTGCACAAAATAGTTGTCGCTTAGTTCGTTCGATGTTGTTCAATTGCTGTACCGCTTGCTGGCTTTGCTTTTCTCTTTGTGTGCCGTCTTGGCTCAGGGGCTTTGGTGATTCAGTTATTGGGAATGCCAGTCGAACTTTTGAGGCTTTGTCATTGTCACAGAATCTCGAAAACATCTCAAATCCTAGGTTGCTGGCCCACCCTCCCAGATCCTCAGTTGCTGCGCCACCAGACTCCCAGATCCTCAGTTGCTGGGCCACTAGACTCCCAGATCCTCAGTTGCTGCGCCACCAGACTCCCAGATCCTCAGTTGCTGGGACACCAGACTCCCAGATCCTCAGTTGCTGCGCCACCAGACTCCCAGATCCTCAGTTGCTGCGCCACCAGACACCCAGATCCTCAGTTGCTGGGCCACTAGACTCCCAGATCCTCAGTTGCTGGGACACCAGCCTCCCAGAGTGTCAGTTGCTGGGCCAGCCTCCCAGACCCTCAGTTGCTGGGACACCAGCCTCCCAGAGTGTCAGTTGCTGGGACACCAGCCTCCCAGACCCTCAGTTGCTGGGCCACCAGCCTCCCAGATCCTCAGTTGCTGGGCCAGCCTCCCAGATCCTCAGTTGCTGGGCCAACAGCCTTCCAGATCCTCAGTTTCTGGGACACCGCCCTCCCAGATCCCTAGCTGCTGGGCCAATTTCCCAGATCCTCATGCTCTCATGCCAGCAACAGTCTTAAGTGTCACGTGACGCCCCAGTCTCATAAAGGTCTGGTTATCAGCTATGCGAGTCGCAGCATCTCGTGTCCCAGCCTTGGCTTTGCTCGCTGTTTTGCTGGACGCAGAGGTTTTAAATTGTGCGCGCAATTTTTTCATTGCAATGATGTTTCTCCTGTTTCCGTTTTCTGTTCTCTTCTGCGTCCAGTTTTATTACCTGAAGTTTTAATTCAGTTTCCTAAAGAGACTTCTCATCGTCATAATCGTATTAATTATTGCATAATTGGCCCATCTATAAATTAATCGTTAAATGTGTTGCTTTATAAAATACTGCGAATCAGTTGTTGTTGGCTTACCTTACAGTGTGTTAAATATATCTATAAATTGCTTATATTGCTATTTATATTATTCCCTACTATTGTCTGCACAGACCCTTTCAAAATATTTAGACCGATTTCGATTTCTCAAAGTTTTTGTGTCTTTTCCCAAAGAGTTTTTTAAGTGCTTTGTGACTGCACTTCTGTCACTGTGTGCTTGAGTGACTGTGCACTTCTGTCACTACGTGCGTGTGTGACTGTGCACTTCTGTCACTACGTGCGTGTGTGACTGTGCACTTCTGTCACTGTGTACTTGAGTGACTGTGCACTTCTGTCACTGTGTGCTTGAGTGACTGTGCTTCTGTCACTGTTTGCTTAAGTGACTGTGCACTTCTGTCACTGTGTGCTTAAGTGACTGTGCTTCTGTCACTGTGTGCTTGAGTGACTGTGCACTTCTGTCACTGTGTGCTTGAGTGACTGTGCACTTCTGTCACTGTGTGCTTGAGTGACTGTGCACTTCTGTCACTGTGCGTGTGTGACTGCACTTCTGTCACTGTGTGCTTGAGTGACTGTGCACTTCTGTCACTGTGTGCGTGTGTGACTGTGCACTTCTGTCACTGTGTGCGTGTGTGACTGTGCACTTCTGTCACTGTGTGCGTGTGTGACTGTGCACTTTTGTCACTGTGTGCGTGTGTGACTGTGCACTTCTGTCACTGTGTGACTGTGCAATTCTGTGCACTGTCACTGTGACTGTGCAATTCTGTCACTGTGTGCTTGAGTGACTGCACTTCTGCCACTGTGTGCGTGTGTGACTGTGCACTTCTGTCACTGTGTGCTTGAGTGACTGTGCACTTCTGTCACTGTGTGCTTGAGTGACTGTGCTTCTGTCACTGTTTGCTTAAGTGACTGTGCACTTCTGTCACTGTGTGCTTAAGTGACTGTGCTTCTGTCACTGTGTGCTTGAGTGACTGTGCACTTCTGTCACTGTGTGCTTGAGTGACTGTGCACTTCTGTCACTGTGTGCTTGAGTGACTGTGCACTTCTGTCACTGTGCGTGTGTGACTGCACTTCTGTCACTGTGTGCTTGAGTGACTGTGCACTTCTGTCACTACGTGCGTGTGTGACTGTGCACTTCTGTCACTACGTGCGTGTGTGACTGTGCACTTCTCTCACTGTGTACTTGAGTGACTGTGCACTTCTGTCACTGTGTGCCTAAGTGACTGTGCTTCTGTCACTGTGTGCTTGAGTGACTGTGCACTTCTGTCACTGTGTGCTTGAGTGACTGTGCACTTCTGTCACTGCGCGTGTGTGACTGCACTTCTGTCACTGTGTGCTTGAGTGACTGTGCACTTCTGTCACTGTGTGCGTGTGTGACTGTGCACTTCTGTCACTGTGTGCTTGAGTGACTGTGCACTTCTGTCACTGTGTGCGTGTGTGACTGTGCACTTCTGTCACTGTGTGCGTGTGTGACTGTGCACTTCTGTCACTGTGTGCGTGTGTGACTGTACAATTCTGTCACTGTGTGCTTGAGTGACTGCACTTCTGTCACTGTGTGCTTAAGTGACTGTGCACTTCTGTCACTGTGTGCGTGTGTGACTGTGCACTTCTGTCACTGTGTGCTTGAGTGACTGCACTTCTGCGCAGATACACAGACTCACGCAGGGTGTACAGCGGCACTGACTTTTTCTAATCGTCAGGCATGTGCACTCTTGGGGGTCCTCTAGGCTGTGAATCGCACGACACCTCCCCCGGGCCAATTCTCGTGCACACAAGCCCCAAATGAACGTTGCCGCTCACAGGAACTTGACGAATCGCATCCGGAGGGTTTCAGTGTGGTCGCGCTTGGAATCGAACTCAGGGACTCCAGCAAGTGATTCGGGCACGATGCCTCAACGATACTCGGCTATCTGCCTATCTAACACCTAGGCAGTTCACATCCCACTCTACCCAACCTCCCACTCTACCCCACCTCCCAATCTACCCCACCTCCCAATCTACCCCACCTCCCACTCTACCCCACCTCCCACTCTACCCCACCTCCCACTCTACCCCACCTCCCAATCTACCCCACCTCCCAATCTACCCCACCTCCCACTCTACCCCACCTCCCAATCTACCCCACCTCCCAATCTACCCCACCTCCCACTCTATCCCACCTCCTACTCTACCCCACCTCCCACTCTACCCACCTCCCACTCTACCCCACCTCCCACTCTACCTCGCCTCCCACTCTACCCTACCTCCCACTGTACCCCACCTCTCACTCTACCCCACCTCCCACTCTACCCTAACTCTTACTCTACCAATCTATCTTTCTATATAATATTTTCCCACTTATTAGTGTTGCTAATGCGCAACCATAATCGCCTGACTTTCGCTTTTGATTGACTTAATAGGCGGTGTATTGACTTACATTAGTGCGGCATGCACCCACTCCCACACACCCCTCCGCACCACTGCATTGTGTGTAGCGCTCAGATCGAGATTAATGCAAGATAGGATTAGGCTTGCATAGCGATGACCATCGGATCCTCTGCTTGCGAGTCGTAAAATAGCTATTGGCTTACAATGCATATGAATAGCTCACTCAGCTATGACGGGGCAATGGCATCTCAGTCTTTACTTTTGTCGTTCAGTTTGAAAATTTGGTTTGATTCTGGCGCCACCCCAGATTGTAGGGTCTGACTCTGGCGCCACCCTAGACTGTAGGGTCTGATTCTGGCGCCACCCTAGACTGTATGGTCTGATTCTGGCGCCACCTCAGACGGTAGGGTCTGACTCTGGCGCCACCCTAGACTGTAGGGTCTGATTCTGGCGCCACCTCAGACGGTAGGGTCTGATTCTGGCGCCACCCCAGATTGTAGGGTCTGACTCTGGCGCCACCCTAGACTGTAGGGTCTGATTCTGGCGCCACCCTAGACTGCATGGTCTGATTCTGGCACCACCTCAGACAGTAGGGTCTGACTGGCGCCACCCTAGACTGTAGGGTCTGATTCTGGCGCCACCTCAGACTGTAGGGTCTGATTCTGGCGCCACCCTAGACTGTATGGTCTGATTCTGGCGCCACCCTAGACTGTATGGTCTGATTCTGGCGCCACCCTAGACTGTAGGGTCTGATTCTGGCGCCACCTCAGACGGTAAGGTCTGATTCTGGCGCCACCTCAAACGGTAGGGTCTGATTCTGGCGCCACCTCAGACAGTAGGGTCTGACTCTGGCGCCACCCCAGACAAAACTGCTAGCTAATACATGCATCGAGTCAGGCTGATCATAGACACAGGCCCAGAGAGGTCACGGGTGACAGGGGAGAATTTTCTGTTCCCATGAAGCAATCCCCAATTCGCACGCTATTGGGCGAAGATCCCAGAGATTTAGCCGCAACTCACCCCACCTCCTAAGGATCCCAGGATTGGGATTTGGTATTAGCTATAGGATATCTGGGCGCTCAACACACAAGCTCTGTGGTGTGCAGCCTTTTTCATTGCTGAGCTCTATCGGAAAGATCTACTCTCTCTCTCTTTACCCCTGAAATCTCAGTACCCCATAATAGGAATTGTATATAGGAATTGTAAACAGCGCCCGCTGATCCAATCGCTGCCCCCGTATCCGCGATTTGCTGCTGGACCTGCGATTGTTTCTCTCATTGTTGCTAGGGCTGCATCAGTCCGGGATAAAATATGATTATTCTACAGCTGTTTGCCTCCCCTGCCGCAGCTCATAGGGCCTGTTTAAACAGAATCTGCTTTTAGAAGAGAGCAAGAGACAGAGATATAGAGACAGCAAGCAGCAATAAATTTGAAAAGAGAAACGGCAGCCTCAGAACTGAAGTGGACAGAAGTGAGACCAAGCAAACTTCATCCAGCGCCCTCCATCGCCCTATCCATATCGCACGCATTACTGCGTGTATTGCAGTTCTTTCAGTGCATTGCCAGGCTTATTTAAAGCCCCACACCAAATAAGGCGGGGCAACAGCGGAGACTCGCTCGGACAGACAGAGAAAAAGAAGAATAAACGGGTGCGTGAGTTAAACGAGTTTGCCGCACTGTATGAGTCTGAGAACGCCCCCCCCCGACCACCCTTGAGCAATTGCTCGAAGGAATTAAAAGAAGAGACAGGGGTTATAAAATCCTTCTGCAATATTCTCTGATGCTTTGTCATCACGCCGTGCAATGATATTAATATTTCGCCTTCCTAATTTGCATTTTGATACGCAGAAACAACGCCCATCATTCCTGTGCTGCAATAATAAGTGAGTCACTTCCAATTTTGTGCTCTTCAGTCTAGCCCCTACGCACCACAGCTCGAGATTTGGTGCCGCGGTGGAGACTTCTGGAGCTCCTTGCAAGATGGCGGTACATTCGCTGATACTGACTGTGTCACTTCTGCTGCTCACAGCCGCTGGGACCGGTGAGTGCTGCTCCAGTGAGACTGACTTGGTGAGAGTGAGACTGTGGCTTAGTGAGAGTGAGACTGAGGCTTGGTGAGAGTGAGACTGTGGCTTGGTGAGAATTGGACTGTGGCTTAGTGAGAGTGAGACTGAGGCTTGGTGAGAGTGAGACTGCAGTTTAGTGAGAGTGAGACTGCAGCTTAGTGAGAGTGAGACTGCAGCTTAGTGAGAGTGAGACTGCAGCTTAGTGAGAGTGAGACTGCAGCTTAGTGAGAGTGAGACTGTAGCTTAGTGAGAGTGAGACTGTAGCTTAGTGAGAGTGAGACTGTAGCTTAGTGAGAGTGAGACAGCAGCTTAGTGAGAGTGAGACTGTGGCTTAGTGATAGTGAGACTGCAGCTTAGTGAGAGTGAGACTGTGGCTTAGTGAGAGTGAGACTGAGGCTTGGTGAGAGTGAGACTGTGGCTTGGTGAGAATTGGACTGTGGCTTAGTGAGAGTGAGACTGAGGCTTGGTGAGAGTGAGACAGCAGCTTAGTGAGAGTGAGACTGTGGCTTAGTGAGAGTGAGACAGCAGCTTAGTGAGAGTGAGACTGTAGCTTAGTGAGAGTGAGACTGCAGCTTAGTGAGAGTGAGACTGCAGCTTAGTGAGAGTGGGACTGTGGCTTAGTGAGAGTGAGACTGCAGCTTAGTGAGAGTGAGACTGCAGCTTAGTGAGAGTGAGACTGTGGCTTAGTGAGAGTGAGACTGTGGCTTAGTGAGAGTGAGACTGTGGCTTAGTGAGAGTGAGACTGCAGCTTAGTGAGAGTGAGACTGTAGCTTAGTGAGAGTGAGACAGCAGCTTAGTGATAGTGAGACTGCAGCTTAGTGAGAGTGAGACTGCAGCTTAGTGAGAGTGAGACAGCAGCTTAGTGAGAGTGAGACAGCAGCTTAGTGAGAGTGAGACTGTAGCTTAGTGAGAGTGAAACTGCAGCTTAGTGAGAGTGAGACTGCAGCTTAGTGAGAGTGAGACAGCAGCTTAGTGAGAGTGAGACTGTGGCTTAGTGAGAGTGAGACTGCAGCTTAGTGAGAGTGAGACTGCAGCTTAGTGAGAGTGAGACAGCAGCTTAGTGAGAGTGAGACTGTAGCTTAGTGAGAGTGAGACAGCAGCTTAGTGAGAGTGAGACTGTGGCTTAGTGAGAGTGAGACTGCAGCTTAGTGAGAGTGAGACAGCAGCTTAGTGAGAGTGAGACTGTAGCTTAGTGAGAGTGAGACAGCAGCTTAGTGAGAGTGAGACTGTGGCTTAGTGATAGTGAGACTGCAGCTTAGTGAGAGTGAGACTGTAGCTTAGTGAGAGTGAACAGTTTCCATGAAGACTGTAGAAAGCCCTCGTACGAAACCCCAGCATCCGGGCAGTGCTCCAGCAGCCCGGTGCCCAAGGAGGTGAACGAGACCAGTCCCGTTGGCACGGTGATCGAGGTGTTGGACTCGTCCTACAACCAGGTGGCCACGCCCACCATTGACGCGGTGTACGCCTGCTACTTCGAGCTGGTGAACTCTACCCTACGCCTGAAACGGCAGTTCAACCTTGAAAACTTCACCTCCTGCGTGGACGACTCCACGGTGACTCCGCTGTCGCCTCAGTCGATTCAAATCGGCTGCTCCGGTGGCGGCGTCACCGCCACGTTTCTCGTCAGGCTGGTGGATGTCAACGAGTTTCCACCCACGTTTGAGCCCAACGTTTTTCGAGTCAACGTGTCCGAGGTGAGCCTTGGGTAGGAGATAGATTTGGAGGTAGGGTAGGGTGGGAGGTGGGGTAGATTGGGAGGTAGGGTAGAGTGAGAGGTAGAGTAGATTGGGAGGTGGGGAAGAGTGGGAGGTGTGGTAGAGTGGGAGGTAGGGTAGAGTGGGAGGTAGGGTAGAGTGGGAGGTAGGGTAGAGTGGGAGGTAAGGTAGAGTGGGAGGTAAGGTAGAGTGGGAGGTAGGGTAGAGTGGGAGGTAAGGTAGAGTGGGAGCTGGAGTAGATTGGGAGGTACGGTAGAGTGAGAGGTGGGGTAGAGTTGGAGGTAGGATAGAGTGTGAGGTAGGGTAGAGTGAGGGGTAGGGTAGAGTGAGGGGTAGGGTAGAGTGGGAGCTGGGGTAGAGTCGGAGGTAGGGTAGATTGGGAGGTGGTGTAGAGTGGGAGGTGAACTAGCAGGTGTGGTAGATAGGCAGATGGCCGAGTATCGGTGAGGCATCGTGCCCGAGTCACTTGCTGGAGTCCCTGAGTTCGATTCCAAGCGCGACCACACTGAAACCCTCGGCATGCGATTCGTCAAGTGTACCTACGGCATCCTGGATGGCACAGAGTGTGTACCTTCCAGTCAATGAGAATGCCAGGGTAAGGTACACCCTGTGTGAGCGTGTGCTGCTCAGGGGTCAGCGGAACGGGCATGGCTGCCTTGCCTCCTGTCTGGGTGTCTGGGTGGGACAGCTGGAGTTTAAAATTGCGGACTTAAAAATATCGAACTAAATCCATTAATTTAACCTGCCGATGCCCATCAGGCCATCGCCCTGGGAACTTCCATCATCCAGCTGAATAGCTACGTGAAGGACAAAGACTTTTCCAATGTGCGAACATTCAACATCCTCATTGTGGTGAGTCTTTATGGATTTTTTTTGGCAGCGAGTTTCCATTTCCTTCCTTTTGTTTTCCCATTTTTCTTAATTCCCCTTTTCTTTTCTTCCCCTCTTTTTCTTCCCCTCCCTTCTTCCCCTCCCTGTCTTCCCCTCCGTTTCTTCCCCTCCCTTTCTTCCCCTCTCCCTTTCTTCCCCTCCGTTTCTTCCCCTCTTCCGTTCTTAACCTCTCTCTTTCTTCCCCCTTCCCTTTCTTCCCCTCTTCCGTTCTTCCCCTCCCTGCCTTCCCCTCCCTTTCTTCCCCTCCCTGTCTTCCCCTCCCTTTCTTCCCCCCCTGCCTTCCCCTCCCTTTCTTCCCCTCCCTTTCTTCCCCTCCCTTTCTTCCCCTCCCTTTCTTCCCCTCTCCCTTTCTTCCCCTCCCTTTCTTCCCCTCTCCCTTTCTTCCCCTCCCTTTCTTCCCCTCCCTTTCTTCCCCTCTCCCTTTCTTCCCCTCTCCCTTTCTTCCCCTCCCTTTCTTCCCCTCTTCCGTTCTTAACCTCTCTCTTTCTTCCCCTTTCCCTTTCTTCCCCATCTTTCGATCGCACCTCTACCAACCGCTGATGCCGCTCCCCACCCTCGCAGAGCGGCAGCAACAACGACTTCGGCATGAACAGCGGCATCACCTCCGGCATCGTGACGGTCCAGCGAGCCCTTGACTACGATGCCGGGCCGCGGCAGTACGTGATGAACATCTCAGCGGCTGACTTGGCTTACGAGTCCACCAGCTTGCCAGTGCCGCTCACTGGCTACGCCACGCTTATCGTTGATGTTCAAGACGCCGACGACCTGAGCCCGGTGTTCTCGGAGAGCAGCTACTCGCTGTACTTCATGGAGAATGTAATACAATCTGCCTGACTGTGGCTCAGTGAGAGTGAGACTGCAGCTTAGTGAGAGTGAGACTGCAGCTTAGTGAGAGTGAGACTGTGGCTTAGTGAGAGTGAGACTGTGGCTTAGTGAGAGTGAGACTGTGGCTTAGTGAGAGTGAGACTGCAGCTTAGTGAGAGTGAGACTGCAGCTTAGTGAGAGTGAGACAGGAGCTTAGGAAATATGCAGTGTAGCAAAGTTTGTTTAAAAACTTTCCTGTCAATTCCAGGACACCAGCTACTTGAACCGGTCCCTAGAGACCAGTCCAGTGCTGCTGGCCAGAGACGGGGACATTGGGATCAACCAGACCATCAACTACGCCATAGAATCCGGTGAGGAAACTGGACGGCTTCCTGGTCGGTCTTTGATGTTTGGCTGAGGAGGGCTCCGCGTGTATTTTGAGGAGAGAAAATAGTGACAAAATTTCAGTTGTAGCTCGTACATTGATGCACTCAGTGGGTAAGCGCGTCTGACTCTCGGGCCACAACCCGCGGAGCTGGTTAAATTCTGTTGTCGTATGATTCAAACCCATGAGGGCCGGCCTCCACGGCACAGAAAGTGTACATGCCTGGAGATTAGATAAGTCTACCTGGTTAGACTCATCATCTATCCGGTTAGAATCATCATCTACCTGGTTAGACTTATCATCTATCCGGTTAGAATCATTATCTACCGGGTTAGACTCACAATCTTCCTGGTTAGACTTATTATCTACCTGGTTAGACTTATCATCCACCTGGTTAGACTCATCATCTACCTGGTTAGACTCATAATCTACCTGGTTATGTAATCTACCTGGTTAGACTCATCATCTACCTAGTTAGACTCACCACCTTCCTTCAGTTAGAGTCATCATCTACCTGGTTAGACTCATTATCTATCTGGTTAGACTCATAATCTACCTGGTTAGACTCATAATCTACCTGGTTAGACTCATCATCTACCTGGTTAGACTCATCATCCACCTGGTTAGACTCACCACCTACCTTCAGTTAGAGTCATCATCTACCTCTGCTGAGACTCATCATCTCCTTTCATGTCTACTAAGATATGATAGTCATTAGTGTCACAATGCAAATGCATCATTATGTCACTTAATCTTGCGCCTCTGTACACCCTTTGTGAGCGAGTTTATTTAAGTGCGTGCCTGCGTACAGTATTGGTGAATGGTCAGAATTGCCGTCAGTGCTCGTTGCAGGACGGCGTTGCGCCAGTGTGGACATTTATCATTTATCATGTCACCAAAATTTCAAATCAATCACCGTATTGACTTGTTTGCTACCCGACCTGACAGCCTCATGGTCCGGCGTTACAGGTAACCCGCGATCCCAGCAGCAGTGGCGCTAAGTCGGTTTTTAAAATTCACTAAAGTCGCAGATTTCATTTGGTTGAAGAGTTTGCTTTTTAATTATTTTTCCGCCATCATCTCTCGCTAGCATGACCGCCTCCTCATCCTCCACGAAACGTTTATTTGAATTAAATCCAGTTATTCAATTTACACCATGAGCCAATAGCGCTCAATGCATTAGCTCGTATCAGCAGCTCATTTCTGCTTTGGGGGAGCCTTTATCGATCTTTCAGTCACCTCTTCTCTTCTCCCCCGTTCTCTCGCTTTAACAGCCACTTGAGCCTGTTTGTGTGCTAACGCAGTACTAATAACTATTTAATATTTTCATGTGTGCACATTTTGCGCTATAGTTTGCCCTCCATGGCGGAGAGAATTTGCAACACACTAACTTGCTTGGCTGCAATTGCGACCCGTCCGGCTGAGAAGGGGAAAGCAGGGAGCACAGGACTCACTTTTAGAAAACTCTTTAGCCTTTTCACTGCCTGCTGGGGGCTGACTGGCAGCTGCTGAAAACGGGCTGTAAAATCAAGCTGTCATTTTGACACAGGAACGAAGCTGCAAGTTGTTGCAGTGTGGAGTACTAAAATTTAAATACGATTTTGCGAAGCTCTTGCAGCCTTGATTTTTGACTGCAGCTTGGCAACTCTGCTGGAGCCAACAGCACTTTCGCCGTCTGCAGCTGCTCACCCAATCTCTATAGACATTCCCCGTTGTCAGCTTATTTATCTAATGTCTGCCTGCCTGCCTGCCTGCCTGCCTGCCTGCCTGCCTGCCTGCCTGCCTGCCTGCCTGCCTGCCTGCCTGCCTGCCTGCCTGCCTGCCTGCCTGCCTGCCTGCCTGCCTGCCTGCCTGCCTGCCTGCCTGCCTGCCTGCCTGCCTGCCTGCCTGCCTGCCTGCCTGCCTGCCTGCCTGTGCCTGCCTGCTGCCTGCCTGTGCCTGTGCCTGTGTGTGTGTCTGTCTGTCTGTCTGTCTGTCTGTCTGTCTGTCTGTCTGTCTGTCTGTCTGTCTGTCTGTCTGTCTGTCTGTCTGTCTGTCTGTCTCTATCTATCTAAGCTACGGGCGTGAACCACAGCAGGCAGCTCACAATCGTGAGTCAGCCACTTTCCAAATAAAATGCCAATCGCGCCCTTGACAAGAGTTCAGTTTTAACCTCAGTACGCAGTGCTGGATGCTCAATACACCCCACTGCTCTGAGCTCCCTGAAGAGGTATCCAGCGGTGAGAGGAACGGGCCATAAAATACTGTGTTTGAAAATGTCTTTAAATTTGGGCTGCAGCTCCACCGACCCTAAGGACTGTCAGTCCCCTCTGACCACTCGCACTCTGCCTGTGCAGTGAGCTGGGGAGTCTCAATCGCAAACAGGCGGTCACCGCAGGCCAGCTGATGCATAATTCACAAACTAATCCAAACTTACATCTGTCTGTGCTGTCTAATTTCTTTGTCTAAAATTAATTTACTTTCTGTTTAACATTTTTACAAAGAAAGTTACTCGTTTTAATCCTAACTTACTACTAATTGCAGCTTGATTCAGTAGTTCACGTTTGTCGCAATTGTTTCGTTGTAGCAGTTTTTTGTGGTGAACTTCAATTGCAGGCAGCAAGCTGGATAATGTGACTTTCCTGTCCATCAATGCCAGCACGGGGCTCTTCACTCTGATGTCTCTCATCGACCGAGAGTCTCTGCCGTCCAGCACTTTGCTGGTGCAAGTCAGGGTGAGTAACCGCCTCAGTTAGATGACGAGGCATTTGCAGCTCTTAAGACACATATCGTTACTCTCGCCGTTTAGCCACAAAGTTACGATTTAATGGGATAAAAAGATAAATTAAATTCTACCTCTCCATTCTAGCATTTTTGACCTGTCGCCCTAAGGCAAACCTCTGATTTCTGGATTGGGTTTTATCTCATGGTGGACCCAGCCCAGCCAATATTCTTGATCATATACCTGATTACTTCATCATCTACCTGGTTAGGCTCAATCTACCTGGTTAGACTTATTATCTACCTGGTTGGACTCACTATCTACCTGGTTAGACTTAATCTACCTGGTTAGACTCAATCTACCTGGTTAGACTCAATCTACCTGGTTAGACTCAATCTACCTGGTTAGACTCATCATCGACCTGTTTAGACTCATCATCTACCTGTTTTGAGACTCATCATCTGCTTTCCCGTCTACTAAGATATGATAGTTATTAGTGTCACAGTGCAAATGCACCATTAGGTCTCTTAATCTTGCACTAGTTCCGTCTCAAACCCCTTGATACTTGTAGGCCTACCAAACTGACAAGCCAACCAGCAGAATCTCCGTCACCCTCTGCCTGGTCACGGTCGGAGACAAAAACGACAACGCGCCAGTCATGAGCTCGGCAGTTTACAATGTGAGCGTCGCTGAGAACTCCTTAATTAACACCTACGTGACGGCTGTGAAGGCTTCCGATGCTGACTTGGTGAGATGTGATTGGGGTTACCCATTTACCTGTTAGACTGGCTTCATACTATAACGAACGAAATTTACCCGTTAGACTCATCATCTATTTGTTTATAGACTTATCATCTAACTATTTACAAACTCATCATCTGCTTAGACTCATTATCTATCTGTATAGACTCATCTACCTGTTTAGACTCATCTTCTACCTGTTTAAACTAATCATTTTCCTGCTTAAACTAATCATTTGCCTGTTTAAACCATAACCTACCTGTTTAGACTCATCTTCTAACTGTTTAAACTAATCATTTTCCTGTTTAGACTAATCATTTGCCTGTTTAAACTAATCATTTGCCTGTTTAGACCCCACCATCTACCCGTTTACTCTTCATCTACCTGTTCAGATTGATCATATACCTGTTTGGAATCATAATTTACCTGCATTACCAAGAAACATTTTATCCTTATTCCACTCGGCGCAGGGCGAGAACGCAACTTTCATATTTTTGTTGAACGATACCACCGGCGCATTTCAAATCGACGCCAATTCCGGCCTCGTCACGGTGGCCAATTCGGCGCTGCTAGATCGCGAAGCTCGTTCCAGTTTTATCATACTTGTAAGAAAATTACAGCAATTTTCATGGTTTGCTACTTCAGAATTCAGTAGTAAAATTAGAGACAGATAAAATTATATTTCGAGACACATAGAATAGAAGAAAATATTGTCTCCACGGCCTAATAAATTTCTAAGCCTGCTGGCGGGTGCAAAGCTGAATTGTGTCTCGAGGAAATTTGATACCTGGACTCCCAGACTCCTTGGCTATGGTTTATTGCCTGGCGCTGCGGGTTGTGGCTGAAGTTTTCTGCTAAGATTCTGAGAAACACCCGACTCGATTATATTTAGGCACGGAAAACTTCCACAATATATTGTGTTGCTTCGTGGTACCTCTCAGTACTTTTAGCTCGTAGCAAACTTGCGATTGCATGGGCATTTTGGGATTTGTGGCACTTCGTTGAACCCATCAGCTCAGTCAAGGTTGAAACCAATCCCTCCCAACTAATGCTTATCCTCAGGTGTGGGCCCGCGAGTCGCTGACGCCCGAGAAATTCGCCTCGCCAGCCTCCCAGTTGACGGTGAACCTCATCGACGTCAACGACAACGCCCCGGCCTTCAACGCCAGCTCCTATGCATTCGTCGTGTCCGAAGACGCACCAGTTGGAACCCCAATCGGAGCAGTCTTTGCTACGGATGGAGACGCTGACGTTGCATCCGGGAACGGTCGCATCGGACGCTACGATATCGTCTGGTCCGGCTCCGGAGTTTCAGCCTTGGTGGCGCTCAACCCCACAACAGGCGTGCTGACAACCAAGGCCAGTCTGACTGGAGCCTCTGCCAATCTGGTGCTGCAGGTCTCCGCGGAGGACGCGGCTTCGCCTGTCAGCGCCAGGCTGCGATCCACAGTCGTAGTGGAGATTACCGTGAGCGCAGTGCCCACAAGCAGCAGCACACTGGACTCGGTCTCTTCCTCTATAGACTCGTCACCGCCTGTCACTAGCACCGTTTCCACTACTCCTACTGAGTTTAGCACCACTGCAACTGAAAGCTCCACACTGATGCCTACTACTCCTGCTGATACTACTACTACAACTGCTGTTGCTAGTAGTAGCACCAGTACAGTAACTACTGCCGTTTCTACTACGCTAAGTAGTGAGACTACTAGTAGTAGTTCAGTAGACTCGGTGTGGAATTCAACCACCGGTGTGACGGGAGTGTGGCTGGTGAACGGAAGCTTCGCTTTGGTTGAGGTGTGCAAATTGCTTTACGAGTAGCATGCGGTCACAGTATTTGTTGTCTTCTTTTGTCTGCTGCTACTTTCTCTGCTCGTTCTCTACTCTGCAGGCTAAGGGGGAGGTGGCTGTTGAGGACTCATCCCAAGATCATTTAGAAATGCCATCACAGCCAATGACAGTCGAAGTGACGAACCAGATAGGTTAAATGACAAGTTTAAACAATAGTTGGAACGTGCAATTTAGTTGTTAAAAAGTTGCAATTTTCTTTATCAGATTCTGAAAGTCTTTATGAGCAAAAAGCCAAAAAGCGCATTTGTATTTCGTCAATATTACTAGCATTCTAGTGCCCTCCTTGCCCTCCTCCTCCTCCAATAATCAATGATCAAAAATTGTTTATACAAATCCATTAAAAACCCACACTTTTTTAAGAACCAATTCCTTCTTCTGTTTTATAAATCACCTTATTCCAGTAAAATTGTCACGGACAAAGATGTTTGCTATGAATCTCTTTTTTCTAAAAGTAATAAAAGGGCATAACAAAATGAAGCCTTCACAAAGATAGCAGGCATTCCCCCAAATAGCTCGTAGAAAGCATTCCCCAGATAGAAGGCATCCCCCAGATAGCAATTGTACCCCCCATACAGCAAACATTCCCATAAAGCAAGCATCCCCAGATAGCAAGCATCCCCCAGATACCAAGCATCCCCCAATTAGTAAGCATCCCAGACAGCAAGCATCCCCAGATAGCAAGCATCCCCAGACAGCAAGCATCCCCAGACAGCAAGCATCCCCAGATAGCAAGCATCCCCAGATAGCAAGCATCCCAGACAGCAAGCATCCCCAGACAGCAAGCATCCCCAGATAGCAAGCATCCCCAGACAGCAAGCATCCCCAGATAGCAAGCATCCCAGACAGCAAGCATCCCAGACAGCAAGCATCCCCAGACAGCAAGCACCCCCAGATAGCAAGCATCCCAGACAGCAAGCATCCCAGACAGCAAGCATCCCAGACAGCAAGCATCCCAGACAGCAAGCATCCCCAGACAGCAAGCATCCCCAGATAGCAAGCATCCCCAGATAGCAAGCATCCCAGACAGCAAGCATCCCAGACAGCAAGCATCCCCAGACAGCAAGCACCCCCAGATAGCAAGCATCCCAGACAGCAAGCATCCCAGACAGCAAGCATCCCCAGACAGCAAGCACCCCAAAATAGTGCGAAAAATTTGCCAACAACTAAGCTTTGCATGGGCTTTAAATGTCGTTCGTTTCCTAATTAATGTAAAAAAATACTTATACTCAGCAACATTGAAAAGTCGTCACCCTTTGCCCCAGTGAGCAGTGTCTTTCGACCAGCTTCTATCACCTGGCCAACCATTTTGATAGTAAAAAATGCTTGAAAAAAATAATAAAAACTTGCGGAAGCTTCAATCCGTCCAATATTCGCCCTCCGCTCTTCCCAATCCCTCCACACCCAGTCCAACTCTGCGTCGCGTGGCGCAAGTTGCGTCACTCAAAAGTCAATACTGAGCTACGAGTAGATTTGAAAGTGGCGACTTTTTAATGTTGTTGGGTATATTTGTTCATATTGATGTTCGAGTGCCGCTGCACTGCCGCTCACAGACCAATTGCAGTCTGGGCCGACACAGAACAACTCTCGCCAACATGCTAGCCATAGCCAGCCTTATCTGGGATCTTTGACGCTAATTGCATCACCAACAGTTGAGACCAGAACCTCGGGCGTGTTGTGAGTTGCGTCACTTGGTGCTGAGATCTGAGAAAAAATGACCACTTGAACGTGTTGCTGAGTGTACTTTGTGTGTATAGATTATCAGACAATGTTATTTTTTAGGGTAGGAAAGATTCCTGTGCCTTTCCTAATCCTAATTGTAAACCAGCGTGTTTTTATTGTCAAAGTTGATGTAGCAATTATTTTTCTGAGGAACTCATCGTAAATGGAAGATACCAAAATAACTTTTAAAAGAATTCGTGTGTGCTAATATGCGGTGATGCAACTGTATGATTGATACGAACTGCCTTAGGACAGCGGTAACGGTGTTGACAACTTTTCTGCTCCCCTAGAAATTTAAAACTGGTCATGGGGTGAGAAAAGTTTGGAAGAAAGAAGAATAAAGATCCCAGGTGCAAGATATATTCCATAGCTAGTTGTCGGTGCGATTTCCAAGAGCTTTGTAACGTCTGGACACAAAAAGTTGTTTATGAGAAAAACATGGCAAAAAACTTCGGAATGAACTGCCTTTCTGACTTTTTGCTTGTATTTGGGCTCATAGCGCTTTTCTGACAATCAAAAGTACTTTGAAGTTCTAAGACGTTAACATTTACACCACCAGTGCACTCGTAAACGGCTGGGCCTGCCTGAAAAAAGAAACTCATTCTACTTTTTCCACCTTGGTTTATGGAGGATAATCGTGAGCGCCACTGTGGCTAAAGTTGCGGACAAGTGCACGTGTACTTTTGGTCTTACTTACCTCTTGTCACCGAGTACTACTGCTGCCTAGCAGTCAATTACTTGAAGCTATTGAAGCAGTTTTTGCACTTAAACAACACCTGCAAATACTTCAGGTCCTCACCACGGTGACAACGGTCGCGGGCAACCAGACGACCACCACTCAGACCACTCTGCTGCCGGTGAACGGCTCCACAACGATTCCCGGTCCGTCCTCCGGGACCGGCGAGGCTGGGATGTCTGGCGCTCAGATCGCTCTGATCATCATCTGCGTGCTGCTGCTGCTGCTGGCCATCGCCCTGACGGCCGCGCTGCTCTGGTGCTGGAAGACCCGGCAGCCGAAACCGCTGAGCGCCATCAACTTGGCCTACGGCAACGGAGCTTTTGCGGGCAACGGTGACGCCGCCTACAAGAATCCGCAGCGTCAGGATGAGCCGGCAGAGGCTGAGGGTCAGACTGCGACTGCCGCTGCTGTTGCTGCTGGTGACAGCGCGGGCGCCGCGACAGAGGCGACGGTCGAGCAGCCGAACGGTGCAGCGGGCAGTCCGACAGCTGGGCAGCCGAATCCCATGGGATCGTGAGTGATTGTTGCTTAGTTTGCTACTCTATCAGCCGAATCCCATGGGATCGTGAGTTATTGCTGCTTAGTTTGCAACTCTATTCATGGGTTCATGGTGTTTTTAAAATGTTCTGGTATTAATTTTTCCTATTCTCTACTTAAAATTATGATGCATGTGAAGCAATGATTTTCCTATATTTAATATAATCTACAATACAATGACTTTATTACAATTACATATTATGCAATGTATGCAGACTATATTCTAGTTAGCTCTACTATACCCTCGTACTACTAAGTATTGTAATAAAGAACGCGTACCAGTAAACAATATGTACTTTTCGAGGCTTAGCCCGCGTTTACATGTAATAAGATATGTGTATGGTATTGGAGTACAATTAAAAGAATACTAAGCATTTTATCTTACATCTAATCATGTGTTTTATGGACTTCCCCGTATCCATAGCACTGCTCTATGTAGGAATTATGCACATTGCCCATTTTTGTAACTCCACACATAAACACTTCATCGCGTTGCTACTCAAAGAACATTACCAAACTGACCAAATTTTTATTATTATTCCTCCTACGCCCTTGTTGTGCCGTCGTCAGAGCTGACGGTCACTCTCCCAGCGGCCTGACCCTGTCCCGAATAATGTTCGAGCCAGCGCCCTACCAGAGTCTGGCCTTCTCCGTCATCGTGCCGGAGCTCTCGTCCGGCGAGGAGGCGGCCGACTCTGAAAATAACGGGCTGCCGATATTGCGCACGGCGGTTTGATTTCTTAGAAACTCAAGGATGTCGCAGCAGTATTATTAAATTAAAGTTAAAAAGTTGTCGCGTTCTTCCGACCGCGCATGTCTGCAATTCTTCTTGCAATATTTGACTTTCATTTGTTTAGTTTCAGTGAGTATTTGTTAAAATAATGTTTCGTAGAACACGGCTTTATTAATATTTTTAGTTCTAACTCTAATGAATGCCTAGCTATAACACTTGCATAAAATTTTATTTCTAGACTGCCTCACACAACGCATAATTTTAACATTGATTCTCTTACATGCACCCGTAATTTTAACGTTAAACTTTTCAGCACTTGAGATTGCCTTTCATAGTAGTCTGCGTTTAAAAATTAATAACTAAAATAATGAACTTATTTTCACGTTTGATATTTGCTCTAAAGTTAAAGAAATACTAAAATTTTATTGGTTTGTTTATAACAAGCGAGTAAATTTTTTTGTTTATTGCAGTTCCATCGCCATGGAGAAGCTGCCGCCATCGCCCATTGCCGCAGCTGCTGAGACCAAAGCCGTGCCAAAGTAAGCTCACTTGAGTGCTTTGCTGAATATATCATTTTCACTATAGCGATGATGATAAATTCTTCGAAACACAACTTGTTTATCAAGCAAAACATGAAATGCTATATTGTTGCTCTCCAGGCTCAGATTAACTGTCGTTATGAATGTGTAATTCACAAGACTTCATTGTCAGGTACACACCTAAGAGAGTACGCAACATTATACAATTAGTTACATCAGATCAGCATACTCTAGGTGTGGCTTTCATCAAATAGTTATAACAAAACGATTAGCGGAAAATTGTTTCTATTTAATCTTTGCATCAAAAGTACATGTACGGGCGCCAGAAGCTTTTATAAAAATCTGCACATATTGAAAACCCAATTAGGTGCTAGCGTTATTCAGTGTCTTCAGTTTTAGGCATTCCGTAGTTTTAAAAAAAATTATTTCGGCTTTTTCTACAGTTTAAAAAATACTTCATTCGTTAAAACAAAAAAATACCGGTAAATATACTTATCGTTATTTTGCAGTGTTGAAAACTGATTCTAAGGTAATGAAGGAATAAGTAGAGAATTTTTCCTGTGCGTTACTCATTTAGGCTTGAAATCTCAACAGTATAACAAAGCTTAATGTTGGAGTCGCCGCCCTAAGCTGTCGCTTTTGCTGCGTTTCAAATGTTATGATCAGTGTAGCTACGATGCATATTAATTTGTAGTACTTAAATTTATTTCAACAATTTTGCCAACTCTTCTATTCAAATTTCTATCCATCAACTATCAGATGGCTTCTTGGTCTCCGAGAGCTTGAGGTGCTCGAGCTTGCAGGTCAGGCAAACATAATTTGGAGTTTTTTTCCTGTCTTGTCACTACATTTAAGAGCTCGTATGCGGCGTGTCTGTCGCATATTTTTATAAATTTGTTGTCATGACGTAATTTTTAACAAAAAATGTGGTCATATTAGGAGAAAATTTTGGCTAAGATTCAAATGGATACTGCTTTTTGGGAATAAAAGCCTTTGAATTGCCCTTCAATTATAACAAATCGCACCCGTGATAACAACCAGATTTATTCGGATTGTCTTGGTTGTGGCTTGATGGCGCACAATTAAAACTAACGTCATCAAAATGCATGTTGTCGAAAAATCCTCGGCCCTAACTATAGTACCTCTTTGAAAAGCCTTTGGCAATAAATTCATTATTTATGGTTATTGACATGTGTGTTTCAGATTTGCTGACTGTTGCCGCTCTCATGCAAATTACTGACAGCAAGTGCCACCCTGTAACCCTTGATCTGTGGCTTCTATTTTAGCTGGTGGGCCGTTTTGCATGACTTTCCAAAATCAGAGACATATTTTAATACTGTATATCGCGTTAAACCATATTTATTGATGCCAGGTTTGCCTTTTGATACATGCAGGATCGAAATAGAAAAGCAAAAGACAGAGGCATAATGTGCGGAAGAGATTGAGAGGCATAGCTGGGTACATGTAGATTAGGAACAAGAGAGAGACAGGATGGCAATTAAGGTGAAGCGATTTTCGAGAAGAGATAAAGTGGAGAAGAGATTAAAGGAGGAAAGAGTCAAAGGGACATCAGGCAGACTGGGATGTGTTAGAGGACTTGGAACTTTTGACTTAGGCTTGTATTTTCACCTCAGAATAACTTGTCAAACAAGCGTTAATCTGCCCATTCCTGCCATTCAGATGCTACGGTGTAGCAACGCCATACGGCGGGGTCGCATCGCTGTTCCTTGGCCTTCAAATGACCCGCGTGCAGACTCCTTTTCAACAGAACGAGCTCCATCATTATCAGCAGCAGCAGCAACAAAAACTGACTAACTCCTAATTCGCCTCAAAAAGAATATTTTCCTGACTTTGATGAGTGGCAAAGTGAAGATGAGCTTAGCAACAAAAAATTCAATAATTACTGGTGCCTCCCAGCCACTGTGACCGTGAGCAGCCGCCTGTGACTCGCTCGTCCGTGAAATTTCGGAGCGAGTTATCAAATAGCTAGATGATTCTTTTTAAGCGTCGGGTGTTCCATCAAAAATCCAGTTAACCTCGCTCCCCTCGATGTCTCTTCACGTGACTCTCCGCTCCTTAGCAGCGCTCTGTTGTCTTGTTTTGAGTGTTCTCTTTCTTTCCATGGTCGCATTTCTTCTGCGAGTCACGAAAACCAACAGTTGACGCTGCACTCGGAGTTGCTCATCCGTTAACTATACCTGTCCGTGCACCTGTCTATCGCTAGAGCTGTTGATGAGGGGGGGGGGGCGTCTAGAAAACAAAAAATATCCTAAATTATTGTTTTAAAGTGTTTCAGAGTACAAAAGTCTGTCAGTTGTTTCAAATTCGAAAAGTTACAGAGTAGCAAATCGTTGAATCTCATTTTGCGATCGTCGATCGTCGATATCGATTTTTGTCATTTTATTTACCTAGTGAATCATCTCTTAGTGAATCTCACTGTCCCTTCTCTTTCTCATCACCCTCCCCTACCTCCCCCCGTAACTCGCCCTCTTGTCGCCGCTCAGAGGTATCTTTTTGATAGTGCAACTGTCAACATTTATTTTTGTAACCAGAAGAGCAATACTTGTTTAAGTGTATTCTATCATAAAGCTATTATAATAACGCTCATCGGAAGCAATATTTTCTATTTTGTGTATTAATTAAAAAAACAAATAAATATTACACACGCTCTAATGTTTATCGGAAGCTGTTATTAACAAAGTAAAAAAACTGCACAATTTGTTCCTTCAGCCAAAGCTGACTCCGATGTTTGACCATTTAACAGGCCTATCATTCATTTTTAAGCTATCCCAGGACGCTAAGTATAAGGAATTCTGGGGTGGCTATGTCATTTTTATCACACTATATCAGTGAACATATTCTCCACTATATTTTGCCGTGAATTTCTGACGAGGCAATTGTAAAGAAAGGAAATATTCAACAAACAGTGTGAAGAAAATTGACTATAAAATCTGTTTAAATTAGAGTTAAATTGAAGCGACAAAAGAGCGTGGGGCGCAGGGCCCAAACTCGTATAGTATATTTATATCAGACTTAGGGGGTTGAATCCAGAATAATAAAAGGAGGGGTGGAGTGCGCGACTA